>JAPYYQ010001290.1:0-43788 GCA_030522585.1 Anagyrus pseudococci
CAACTCTTTTTTTACACTATGTCATTTCATTACTCCGTAAAATCGCTCATTTGAATTGTACAACATATTGTTACAAATAAATCACTATATCAATCAATCGTCTCATTACTGCGCTCGCCGGTAATGAATGCGCGAAATCCACTAGAGCCGAAATTTCAGGAGGCAAGCGTCGCCCTTGTGCCAATTGGTCGTCGGAACAGAAAATCAATTGTATAGTTTTTAGCCGATTTTTCACGTGTAGTTTAAAAAAAGATTAATTTACACGGATGATGCAGGTATGGTTTCACTGACGTAACAAAAATAGCTGAAAAGATGACGTTAAATTTTTTTGCAAAACGTGTAATTTTGAAGAAAATTAGAAAATAATAAATGCAATATTTTGAGACCGAAACAGTGATAGTTGTAGAGAACAAAGGAAAGCTCGTAGACTGCTTGATGAGCTTACTGCTTTGACTCATTCAGTCATCGTTCGAGCACTTTAACAAGCAGTTCCCATGATTGTGTAATTATTATTTTAATAAATTATACGAACATTGAGTTGAGAAGACAATTTAATGATTATTGAGCTTGTCTATGCCCGGGTTTCGTCAAGTTAATTATCTTCAGCGTGTAATGCATAATTAACGTTCAAATTATATTTCTAGCATTAATTTTAAAATTATTTCGACGTTAATAGGAGATAACAATTTGCCTTTGAATATATCTAAACAGTTTGACAAAAACAATGCCATACCCGCCTAATTTTAATGAACTTCCCAATTCCGCAAACCATAACTCAATAAACCACAAAAAAAAAATAAAAGAGTGTTACACAAACTCAAAACTAATCCACGAAAACAATAGAACGCGCGGAATACCTTTGCACATACCTTGTTTATATATATATATATATATATATATATTCATGAAATAATAAGACTATAGCAAACTAACTGCGAGCGAAAAAAGGCATACAACAATAATTACGCACTCGAAATACAATTTTGCAAAACGCGCCTAAATTACTTCAGCTACAATAACACGAGCCGTTACAACGAAAATACAACATGGCAAAGTGTGCGTTCCGAGGGAAGTGCTTGCGCGAGAAGCTCGCGTTAAAAGAGAGCGAGCGAGGGCCGTACGAAAATTCGCCGAGGCCAACAGACCCCGGCGCTTTGGTACAGCCACGAGAGAGAGAGAGAGAGAGAGAGAGAGAGAGAGAGAGGGAGTGAGTGGTCGTACAACGGCGCTTAATTGGCTCGGCTCTCTTTGCAAATAATTATGTGCCCCGGCCTACATCCGGTTTTAATTATGGATGCCCCCCCCCCCCCCCCCCCCCCCCCCCCCCACCCCCCCCCCCCCCCCCCCCCCTCCCCCCCCCCCCCCCCCCCCCCCCCCCCCCCCCCCCCCCCCCCCCCCCCCCCCCCCCCCCCCCCCCCCCCCCCCCCCACACGCTAGCTCGACTGTTTTTGCGTGCATACCTCGTAATCGCTCATTTCGACGCGCCCGATCGTTTGGGATTTAAAGCGAGAGACAGAGCTTGTGTAATTATAATAAAAGTGGTGTACTCTCAAATAATCCGCTGTTTTTGATATTTGTTTTTTTTCTTCTTCATTGCCGATTCCGATGTCGAATCCATCTGTATCGATCGATACTGATTAATAGGCGCGATTGATGCAGTTGAATTTAGGGAAAACGACAGGACTTAACCTGGCGCAAAAAAGAAATATCTAATTTATCAGGGGCATTAAAGCCGTCGTTTATTAAAACCGGCGATATTTCAATTTAACCATCACCTTCTCATCCTCGGCACTCCGCCTAAAAGATTCACATTTCCCCAGCGACGGTATAGCCTGCGTACGGGTATATAAAATGGTCTTCTTGGAGCGCAAACGAAATCAATCCCGACGCGGAAAAATCCTCATACATTTCAATAAAACGGACCGGCAGCGGCAGGGAGCCGTGAGGTTCCTAATTAAAAAGGATTCCCCCGGTGGGAGGTAGAGGTAGCGCGCCGGCGGCGTCTCACGGAGCGTCTGGGAGAAAAATCGGAGAGGCGCAATAAGAGACTAACGAGCACAAATGCCGGCGCTAAATCGAAAACGCACCTTAATCGCGGCGTAATCATGAAAAAGCGAACCGCCCGAGGTGCTTTCTCTCTTTCTCTAAGACACCTCCCGCGGCTTCTTCACTCGAGCTCCTCTCTTCCCAGCGCGAGATCGGAAGCGAGAGAGAGAAGCGGAAGCTGGTGCAGGGTTGAGGGGAAGGAGGTGGCCGGGAGATAGAAGGGGAGGCAAACAGTCGTAGCCGGGGCTGAATAAACGTATTAAGGCTTCTCTCTCCTGCGGCTGCTGCCGGCGGAGAGAGAGAGAGAGAGAGAAGAGCTGCAGTGAATTATCGTTAAAACAATTTCGCCCCTAACGAAGATGAGAACCCATTTACATCGTCGCACGCCGCGCCACGCTTGTCCTAGCAACGCGACTCCTCTCTCTCTTCCTCTTACTCATTCGCTCTCTCTCTCTATCTCTCTCTATAAAGCCGAGGCTCTGTCAGTCGGCGACGACTCGGCGCTCCGGAGAGAAAACGACCGGCAGGCTTGTCGTCGTACGCGCCTCGATGGGAGGTCTGATTTCCTATAGCGTAACACGACGAGTGGAAGGCACAGCGCTCTCATTGTCGCTGGATTTTACCAAAATTTTAACGACTCGAAGGCTCCATCCAACCAACGAGCGAACCTTTTCCACCCGAATTTTTCCCGAAACGACGTGCATCCCTTTCGAATTGCCCGCCTTTTATCATCAATGTTTACTTTCAATTATCGATTAATTGCTTCGAAATATCGTTCCCCTTAACTCGCCACACGAAAATTCGCGAAAACGAGCGAGAAACAAAGAATACGCGTATGGGAAGGGGAGGAGTAGCTCGAGAATCATTCCAGCGGAAGATAATCTCTGTTTATCTTGTAATTCTCGTGTAATGCCATTATGGCTCTACCACGGTGAGCCCTAGGACGAAGCAAGGAAGAGGAGAGGAGAGCGAGAGAGCGAGGGACGCGCATTATGTGCTTTTTAATCTTTCGCGCGACTCGCCGGGGAGGAGGATCGGGCCACGCTCCCAAGACAAAGGGACGGAACGAGGGATTCGCGTTACGGGACTTTAAAATGGGAAGGACGCCCCCCCATTCTCCTGCTCGTGTCTTTTCTTCTTGGCTCTACCTCTCTTTTCCCCCTCTCTCTCTTTTTCTTCGACTTCCTGCTCGAGCTTTCTTCAGCTTGGCGCTCGGAGACGCGAAGGAGCGTGTGATTCGATTATTTCCTTTTCTCTCCAGCCCCCTCCGGTCTTCATTTTCGACTACTTCTCGATAGACTTTTGTTTCTTTTTACCGTCGCTGTTTTCTCCTCTCTAATTTCTATTTAATTTCGATGTGCTTTAACTGGCCTCTGTATATACTCTGTAACACGAATCTATTGCTGCTAAAGAAGCTTTATTATGTTACATTAATGTAGATGGCACTTATATCTTATCTACAGTCTATATACATACAGAAAAGCGCTTGTAACTGCTTTTCTAATCCCTCCCTCTCTCGAAAGAGAGCTTCTTTTCCGAGCAAGGAATGCGCGCGGGTAGTAGCATATCGGCAACGTCGACGAATATTCAAGTTCGATTGGCAATTAGTCGGCAATTTTAGCGTGGCCCACCCCGAAATATCCCTCCCACCTAACCCCCCCAGCCGTTGCGTTATAACAAGCCTATAATGGCATTAATTTTACGTGGATTCTAGCTCTGCTGCTACTGCTCGCTCGCTCGGCTGGGAATGAAGGGGCTTGCTCTCGGAGCGCCTGGATTCGCCGTAATTAAAATGGCCATTTGGGGTGAGCATTATCCCGCTTCCCCCCTCTTCTACTTCCTCGCACTCCCCCTCCACTTTATCGTTGCAGCAGCGCACTTCGCCAAGTATCATGGGAATTTAATGGAAATTAGAAAAATAGATCGAGATTCTTCATTTACTAGCGGATTAAGGATGTACTGGTTGTCTTTTGTTTTAGATTTTTCTGTCAAGAGATGTATATCTAGGCATTGCGTTGCGTCGATGTCATAATATACCAATGAGCACGGTACGTTTCAATAATTCCAAATTCGGATCTATTCTTCCAAGCGTGGTGGACCAGGGCAAAGTATCCGAGGCACACGTGGCTTCGGGGCAACAATAAACAGCATTCGAATCCATCCGAGCCAAACATTATTTAAGCCCAGTCCCATAGCAGGCCGGTTTTCCAATTCTCTTTCCACCGTCCACGCTGTACAAACGAGAAAGGAACGAGGGTAGTTTGGGGGGTGTATGGAGGTTGAGGTAGGCAGCCGCAGTTAGTCAATAATTCGCGAGATTATTACGCGGCAATTATGCGCTCGAGCGGTCTCGCGATATTCGCAGGCGCTGAGTGCGGGGCTAGAGGCTTGGGCTCTTCGAAATTGCAATATTAATTAGCCGCCGAGAGAGCGTGAGATTTCGTTTTTGGTTTATTTGGGAAAAGGGGCGGTAGTAGGCTGGCCGGTCAGCCGGTGGAGCAGTGAACGTGCTACGCGAAAGTGGTCTAAATTTTTAACTCCATTCCGTATGAACGGGTTGATTGTTGGAGGTGAGGAAGCTTTTAACGACGCTTCAAACCAACGAGATTAGTCGTTAATTTTTCAAGCCTTTTGCTCGCCCCAAGTACTTTCCTGCGTTTATTTTTTCTTTTTCTCTTTTATTTGTTTCGTACATTTTGGAGATATAATATTGCGGGTTGTTAATAAGACTTGGGTACAACGGGGGGAGGGGCGAAATCTCGGCATTTTCGACGACGCTAAGCGCTATATGCGCAGTGAATTTAACCATCCAGCGGGGGCCCCGCGCGCAAATCCTTTTATCACAAAGGATCACACGCAAGAGCGGTCGCGAAAATGCAATTTTTTAAAAACTTTTAATAGCCCCGGCGCGCGCGCTTCCATATTGAATATCGAATTAAAATTGAAATTTCGCGTGCATAAATTCCCCTCAAGAGGTACAAGAGAAGGGGATAGCGAAAAAAAAGAGCCATCGACAAAGGGTGCACGCCCCCCACCCCGTGAAAAGAGAGAGGGGGAAAAAGAGGAGGCCTCGAAAACGATTTTGCGAGACAGCCAGGCGCGGGGAAGGATATCCTTTTAATTTTCGCATATTAAGTAGTCGCGTGCGTTGGGCCCCTCTGCCCTCCCCCCGAACTTTTTCGCCCGGGCGGTCACCCAATCGCAACGAACTTGGGGGTTAAAGGGGGAAGAATTGGTCATTTATACCTATATATATCCAGCGAATTTTCCACGGCCGAGTGAAATTGAAAATCCACCGGTCTGAATTAATGATAAAGGAGCGAGGCTGCGCGGGAGAGTGTGTACAGCGCTTGCGCGCTCTCTCAGAATAGAAATTAATTATGCGTTTTACCCAGAGACTCTCGCAGGCCGCGCGTGCGGCCGGGCAAGAAGCCCGAGGAGGGGAAAAGGTTGCGCGCTCGATCGCAGCCGGTCTACCGCGCGGAGATCGCTAATTCGAAGCGACGCGCTCTAACGCGGCTCAGCGAATAATAATAATAATAATAATAATAATAATAATAATAATAATAATAATAATAATAATAATAACAAGAGCAGCAGCAGCAGCCCCGGCAATAATAATCGCCTTTGCCAAAGAATAAACAAACAGCATAACGCGTGTGTTTACGCGCTCGTTTCGGCTCACTGATCCGATCCCTCTCCCTCTCTCTCTCTCTTCTGCATTTGAGTCCTCTCTGTTCTCTGTATTCACGGAAATTGTTTTCCCGAGAGTCTCTGCTCTGCGTATACGGGGCTTCATAATGCAAGCTTCGACTCTCGTTTTCGTGTTTTTACGCATTTTTCATGGCGAATCGGTATAATATATACACACGCGCGATAGCGGGCTATAAATTGTAGCTCATTAGCGCGTCATCCGAGTGCATCCGGAAGTGTCGAGTTGCAGTGTGCGAGTAATCCGAGCGACGGAACGAGAGAGAGAGAGAAAGAAAACGAGGAGAGGCTATCTCGCGCTATACGAGAGCGGAAAGCTCAGCGCGCTGTATATATACGCGCGCTCGGGACAATGGGGGCGGGAGATAAGCGCACCGGGAATATGGGCCAGCGATTGTTCCGAGCCCGGTCACCTTATATTCTCTCTCCCCCATACCCCACGCAGCTGTCCGCGTGCCTTTTTAACAAGTCCGTGCGCTCTATACCCTGCTTTCTTCTCTCGCGCTCGGCAACTACGTGCTCAACGGCTCTATCGCTCCCATTACTTCGACGTGATAACTGCCCCTTCCGCGAGCAATCTCGGAATTTTTTGGCTTGTTTTTTTTTTTGGAGCTGGAAAATATTGGCTAGAGAACTTTTTAGAGGATTAATGAAAGACAGGAAGCGCTTGTGGGGGTTTCTGTTTCTTTATTTGCGCGTGTAATGTGCTTGCTTTAAATTATAAATAATTCGTTGCCGATATAATCGGACGATATTTATAGGGCAAACAGAGGGGGGGGGGAGATCGTGCTATATAGGGTCTCGGGGAAAAATATCCAAGCCCGATTTCCATACGTCCAGGATCCAGCGGAGCGCGGAGGAGCGAGCTGCTGCACCGGTGCGATCCCTCAAATATGAAAAATATTCGGCCGCAGCGAACTGGCTTCATAACTCTCTCTCTCTCTCTCTCTCTTTTTCTCTCTCTCTTTCCCGCCTACTTTGCCCTCCTCTCGTACCAGACGAGCGATGGAAGGGATGGCCGGGAAAGAGAGATGAAGAGAGGAGGCATTCACAGAGCTCCGAGGTAAAAAAAGCCGTAGCCCACGCCCTCGCGAGCGATATTTTTCTTACGTGAAAGGGTTCTCGATTTCGCGCGGCCACCAGCAGCATCAGCCGCTGCTACTACTAGCGCGAACCACCCCTAGCCGGCGGGCCCCGGAGGGCTTGAAAACCGAGCCCGGAGATTTTCACGGCTAGCCGAGATCAGAATGTACTTTGGGATTTTAATATCGGATGTCGGCGGGCCAAGATGAAAAAGTACGCGCGCAACGTCCGAGCGAGCGAGAGAGAGAGAGAGAGAGAGCTACTACTACCCCTCTCTCGTTCTCACAGTAGCCCGAACTCCCGGCTCTCGCGAGATTTATTTATTTTTCTTTTTCGCTTTTACAGTCGAAGTTTTAAATTTCCGGAAAAATCAGGCGAGAGTGATACACGACTCGAGAGCGAGCGAGCGAGCTTGCGTCCCTTTTTTCACGACGTTGCTGCTATGCTCGTGTGAAATATGCTTTGATAACGGACGGCAAAGCCTTTTTCCCTCGCTAAATTTAATTAATCAAAAATATCCTACCCTACACCTGCCCCCCCTCCCCCGCTTTGCAAAAGCTATGCTGGACTAGTTCGAGTTTGAATTTTTTCTTCTTTATTATTTTTGATGGACAGTGTGTTGTCGGCTAGGCAATAACAGCATTGCTTGAGCTCAACTTATCTTGCTCTTCTATTTTGTAAGAGAAAGAGATAACGCCTGTTATTATGGAGAGCGATGTTTTATTACTCTTATCTCGCAGTGAGCATGTGTGTGTGCGGAACGTGAATTTTTTTTAACGAAAAATCCGTTTGTTTTAACTTCTCGTTTGAAAATTGATTTAAAACAAAAGAGTAAGCCGTCCAGACCGAAATTCCAATCAAAATTCCGCTTCTCTCTCTCCTGCCCATCCAAAGAAAAGAAAATTTATTATAACTAGGGGGTGCTTCGCTTCGCTCGCCAATGCGCGACTCGTTTTTGTTATACAGAAAATCGAATATTACGAATCGATTGGCCAAATATTGAATGGTACACCTCGTCTTCTTTTATTTTTTTTTTTTTTGGTCGCGCGAAATCTATGCATAAAAAATTAAAAGCAAACGAAATCCTAACAAAGAACCCGCGGTGACATATGCGCGGCAGTATATGTAAAGGCGAGGAGTGGTCATAATTAAAATCGACCGAATAACTCGTCTGCGTGTAGTCCAAACGAATTCGACAAAACGCCGCAATTATGTAGAGGTGTACGCGGGGGGGGGGGGCAAAAAATAATTAGCGGTGGGGGGGGGGGGGGAAGGGGGTCGGTAAATTCGATGGAGGAGAAAGAGAGCCGCAAAAGGTTGACAGGCCGGACAGGCGCACCTTTGTGCGTTACGTGAAATATTTTAGTTTAAACTGATGTTTAATTCACTTTCGAGTCACACAGAGACAGAGAGGGAGAGATACTGAAAATTAATGCCTTTTTCCCGGCTCGTTGCTCTCACTCTCTCTCTCCCCGCATGCTGAAATTTATTCGGCAATGATCTCCCGTTTTATCTCGCGGTCAAATTAATTGCGCCTCGTACTCACCCCCCCTCCCCTCTTCTCCACCTGGCCCTACTACTCCCACCTTTTATCTGTATATAGTAGCGCATATATTATGCGATATGCGGTGGACAAGAGAAAAAGGCAAAGATTCGTTCTCCCTCTTTCTCGCGTGCTCGGCTTTCGCTTATTTTTTTTTTCATCCTACTTTATCCCGGTCATAATCGCATTATCATACTTTGTATCCGCGCACAAACGCCGGAATATAATTTTAAATTGTTTGCTGAAAAATTTTCCTAATGAGGTATTGCGGTCAAATATTATTATTCAGTCTGTTTTTAAAAGCGAGCATTTAAAAAAAATTTAAAAAAAACATAAAAATCTAAAAAAAAAGGGACGCGTAAATCAAGAGAACATCGCGTGGGCGCTCTCTCTCCCTTTGCCCGCGGAATAATTTATCTGCTTAATTAATTAAATCCTCTTTATTTGCCGAAGTAGCCTTTAGGCAGTCCTTATTCGGCAAATTAATTTATCTTTTATAATTTTGCAAAATTTTTAGTTTCATCAAATTTTCAATGCGCCCCTAAATGTTCAAACTGTCGGTACGGTATATACCTAACGCTTTTAATAAACCCCATCCGTCATTTATTTTAATTCTTAAAACTTCCGGGGGCTAGCGTGTAATTTATTAAATTCCATTTAGATTTTGGCATTTACATTGAAACAAGATAACGCAGGAAATAATTAAATCACCTTTTTATTACTCAACTATGCACAGCTATGAAAAATCTACTAATTTGATTTATCAAAAAATACTCAGAGCGTAATATCAAAGCCACTTGCTTATCAGCCTCGTACATTATCTCGAGGCCCACCCCAAAAAAAAAGAAAGGTCGGCTTATTCAAATATTACGAAATTATGCAACAGCGATTTCAAAATAAGATTTTCATAATTCAAGCCTCGGAAAAATTCCGTCCTTTTGCTTTTAGGCAAGAAGGATCGCGCCGCCGGCCGCGCGAATTATCATAAGAAACAATCCGTGGCATTTGGAAAAAAGGAAGGTGGGGGTGTGTCGAGGCAAAGGATTTGCCAACGAAATCACATTATTCCGCAATCTCCAAGGCTCGCGCGCGCCTCTCTCTCAACATTCCACTTTCGTTTTTCACGTCCGCCTCCTCGCCTTCGTCTGAAAGCAGCGCACAAAGCAGCTTTTCTTTACACCAGCGCGGTTTCGTAGCTGCCGAGAAGAAGAAGAAGAAAAAAATCGAGTTGAACGTAACTGGAAGCAAAAGGCAGGGGGAGAAGAAAGCTACGGGGGGGAGGGGGCTTGGATTACGCCTCGGCGAGTTTTTCCAGCGCGTTAATTGGCGTGCCAGTCGCTTTTCAGACGCTGCTATCTTACTTTGACGTATTGTCGGGACAACGTTGAGGCGTTTAAAGTTGCAGCGAAGCCTGCAAGCTTTTGTCGGCTAAGCGCGAAACTATATCTCGGGAAACGGACGAACGTCAATTTTTCATCCGGAGATCGGATCCGGAAGCTTGGTAACATTGTTGGCTGACTAACGGCTTTGAATAAAATATCGAATACTGGATAATTTAATAAAAAACGACTCAAAAGTGATACTTTTTACGTTCCTGAAAACCTCAAGACTCGTTGAATAAAAGTCCCTAATCTGAAAGACAAAAAAAAACACTGGGATTTCTACTTATCACGATTGAATTAAAGAGGCGATTGTTTCCATCAAAAGCTTGAATTTCGGTACAAACGACCAAAGTCGCGATTGTTAACTGTCGATTCGGAATTGGAAGAAACGTTCGGAAACAGGAAAAAAAAGCCGAGCCTCTCAAAAGTGAAATTACCGCTTGAAGCGGTAATTCTCCCTCTCTCTCTCTCTTGCTCTCTTACGCGTCTTTGATCGTGAAAAAGCTTATCGAGTTTGCATCGAACACACGACAGCCTGGAAAATCCGAGCGATATCGCGTGTTTTAAAAAAATCCTTCAGCCATCCGCGCGCGATTGCGAACTTTGCGAAATGTAATTTCGAGTCGTTTCGCCGAAAGCAAGGCGAAAAAGAAAAACAGAGAAAGAAGCAGAGAAAGACAAAAAACGAGGGGGGGGGTGGTGAGGAGAAGGAGGCATTTCCCCCGCTGTCCGTGCAGTCTCTCCCCTCCCGAGTGCTCTTTAATGCTCACTTTCCAGAATAAACATTTTTATTATGCAATCCATTCGGGCAAATAAAACGAAAGGGGAATATGGCCGGGGGGAGCTCCACTCGTCATCGAGCACTGAGAGAAAAAGACATACGCATAGAGAGGAAAGGGAAAGGGGAGAAACAGAAATCAGGTTGCTTGCCGGAAGCCTTTTCCGTCGACGACGACGACGACAGCCGGTACGACGAATTCCGGGGGGGCTGGCTCTTCGCGCGCGGAAAGAGCGTGTACGCGCGGGCGCGTGAGGGAGCGCGTGCACAGCCCGGCACTTCAAAGACTTCTGCCTGAAATTTCGCATTTCGCCTTCTCTGGGAGAACGAAAGCAAAAACTCCCGGCTTCTAACCTCCTTCTTTCCTTATTTTTTTCTTTTTATTTTCTTGTTCCTTTCGTCCTTTTTACTAGTTTTCGTTTTCTCTCGCACTCTGTCTTTTATTTTTTCTCCTCATCCTCGCGTGTTCTTATTTTTCCAGAGAGCGCGCGGACGCTCTCTCTCTCTCTCTCTCTTTTTCCTCTCCTTATTTTTCAAGCGACGGAGAGAAGTGAAGAGGGGAAGTGGGCGGATGGGGGGCGGGAGGGTCGCACAGAAGTTTTTACCCTTTTAGCCGTGCGGCGTGTGCGTCAGCGCTCGCTAAAGACAGCGACGGAAGGAAGCCAAAGCGCATGGGAGGGGCATGGGGGGAGATTGGGCCAGCTCGTTCAGGATTTCCTTTACGAAGGCAGTATTCGCAAAGTCGAGTCGTCAACTCGCCGCTCCCCCCGTCTTCCCCCCCTCCCTTACACTCCTCCCGCTCTTATTGCGAATCCTTTCGCGCACGCTCTGCGCTCGCTACCTTCTCTCTCTCGCTCTCTCGTTTTACTCTTGCTTCTGCCGCCACTTCACTCCTTATCTACTGGCATACTCCCGCCTGGTTCGCCTCGATTCTCTCCCCCCCTTCCCCCATTTCTCTCTGCTCTTGTTTCTTCCATTAACTTCGCTTTATTGCTTTTTCCTTTTTTGTCCCCTTCTCGGAACTTATGGCTCACTCGGCTACTGCGACGAACGTCGTTTGCCTTCATCGAGCTTCGAGCGCTCCACTATAGAAACTTGCCCTCGCCAATTGTACGCTGATTGGAAACTTCTTCACTGGAGCGTAATTAAATTAGATTTGCTAATTTCGTCGGCAACTTGCTCGCGCGACTCGATGACAATCGCCTCTCCTTTCTCCCTTTGCCGGCAGTATACGAAGTAAGATTGAACCTTCTATTTCGAGAATGAAAATCTAGCTATTTCGGGGGGAGGGCAAAAATCATCCTCTTCGAAGAGAAAGACACGTTCCACTAAGCAGGACAAAACAGCGTCTCCCCGACAAACAGTCCCATATATTCGTAAAGGCGAACAAGAGCCACGACACCGGCAATGACAAACCACCCAAATAAATACCGCGAGCCATCACAAGTTGCGCGGGGGGGTGGGAGTTACGGATAGAAGCTTGGGCTTGCTTTCAAAATAACGCGAACTTTCCTGAACGGCGTCCAGCAGACTCTCTCATACACACAAACACAGGCACAGCGTCTCTCCGGCAACGATAACTCAGAGTCTCTCTACATTGGTCTCCACAGCCAACCGAAAATCTCGGCCAATTTTTCTCGGAGAGGCCCCCCGAGAGCAAAAGAGAGAGAGAGAGAGAGAGAGAGAGAGAGAGAGAGAGAGAGAGAGAGATCGACCGAGCGAGACTACTGGAGAGGCGTTTGTTTTCGGTGCGGTCTCGCCCCTCTTGCAACTTTGATCGCTACTTTAGTCTTGACTGGCTTAAGGCCACTGTGACAAGTTGGAAAAAACGAGCCGAAATCGTTTATCAAATGGATCGTTCATAATTCGTGTACGCGTATTCACGGATTTATGGAGCTTGTTGTAATGCAAGAGCGCGCGACGAGGAGGGCTCGTTTTAGTCTTTTGTCGGCTACAAGTGTATTAAATTTAATAAATTGCGGCGCGAGCTTTCAGCTCTTTCGACAAAGCCCCCCTCGGAGCCATGTCAAAAGTATCTTATTAATTTTGTAATTGGAATATCTCGCGCACAAAGAACTAATTAATATCAAATTTAATTAATTCCGCGAAATCCCTTGGATTAAGCTTTTTTGAAAAACTGATAAGCTTGCCGAGCGGGCGAAACGAAGCCGCGCGTGCTTTGTTGAATTAAAAACGCACGCCACGCACGACGTGTAAAGTAAAAAAAAAAGAGACAAAAAAGAAACGCAAACGCGAAAACGAAAAGAAAGTGGCGAAAAATCGCGCGAGCACAAAGCTCATTGAGCGCACGAAAGAATTCAAGCGACAAAGCGCCGCGAGGAGGAAATCGTCAATGGCAAAACAATCCATTAGGCACCAGCCTAAAAAGCGTATTACATTCCTTAGAAGGTAAAAAATGTTTTTTTTCCTTCCTACTTTTATCGGTCCCTCGTGCTTTTTGTTCGAGCCCTCGAGATTTAACAGCCCTCGCAATTTTCCAGTTCGACTCCTGCCTGGAAAATCAAAAATCGCACTGCTCGCACTTTTTAGCGCCTCCGGAGTGCCGTATAGGTAAGCAGACGGAAGTAGAAAAGTTGCTCGCTTGCTGAAGTTAAAGAAGCTGATCGATTTGCCCGGGATTTTGCAAGCGCGGCTCGAGAGATAAGTCTTTGTGACTGTTAAGTAGTAAAATGCCGTTATAGTCAGACCTGATAAATTTACTTAATCGTTACGAGTCCGTTGAATTATGAAACGCCGAATTATCACGGTTAATAAATTCCGTATTCGAAACAAACGTTCATTGACAATCCAACTCGTCACGATCGAATATCAAGCTCGGCTCTGAATTTCAAGCTTATTCTCCGCCCCGGGGCAAAAATGAATTTGCAGGTATATAAAAAAAGTTTCAGAAGCCGAACAATATCATCGTCCTATCCGCACAACAGTTTTAATTAAACAAAGAGAGAAAGAGAGAGAGAGAGACGAATAGCCCGACGCTCGATAGCAAATTCAAGCGTATCCATTTCCGCACACGCAATCCTATAGCGCGAGCGCACACGCCTCCCTCTAAAAGCATCCGGGCAAACGTACCAAAAAAAAGGAAGCAAAAGCGACAAAAGCGCACGGGGTATAGAGCTCGACAACCGGAGAGAGAGAGGGGGGAGGCGGGCGAGCTGGGTATAGGGAGTCGCTCGGAATTTGCTAGCGATATATAGCGATATTCGGTTTCGCTTTGTGACATCGCGTGCATGTACGTGCGGTTTCGCGCCACTTGGCCGTTTCCGTTATACGAGCTTCCCCTCCTCGCTCATTCGCTCTCTCTCTCTCTCTCTCTCTCTCTCTCTCTCTCTCTCCGGGGAGTGTGTGGAAGGGGGCAGAACTGGCCCGGTAACGCGAGCTCACGCCGCGGCGACGCGCGCTCAGTCCAAAGTTTGATCGTTTTCGCGGCTTCGCGACGCGAGGCCATTGGAATGGGAGCTGGACGTGGGGAGCTCGAGTAAACAAGTCATCGAGCCCGCTGC
The DNA here is from genome assembly GCA_030522585.1 of Anagyrus pseudococci. Classification (NCBI taxonomy): domain Eukaryota; kingdom Metazoa; phylum Arthropoda; class Insecta; order Hymenoptera; family Encyrtidae; genus Anagyrus; species Anagyrus pseudococci. Next base: position 14,065 of record JAPYYQ010001290.1, read on the forward strand.
CCCGACCAAAACGCTACAAACGACCGTGCCGAGTCGTTTTTGCATGACGAATTGCCACTTGTCGGCCGGGAGCTCGGACGTTCTTTGAGCGGAAAGACTGAGGCATGTTAGACTATAGAGCTTGAAAGCTCGCAGCCTAAAGCCAGAGGATGATGAATCGCGCGACGTGAATCCGCGTTGCTCGAATCCCGTATACGCGTCGTGGAATGAAAACCCCGCCCACGCGTACCTGTATCTGTGCCCGCGCGTCTATGTAGTAGTAGAAGGATGGTAGCAGGACGCTTGATAAGGGGGCCATCTATCATTCGCGCAAGCTCGTTCCAGATTCCAGCCGGATGGCTAGGCGAGCTTGGGAGTTTCGTGCGGAGGCGCTAATTGTAATTTGTACCGCTCCTCGGGGCGCATTAGTCACGAGTCGCAACGACAGCTGACGGGATATATTGTTTAAAATTACGTATTTAAGCTTCTCCCCGCGAGTTTTCACCACGACTGCCGATCAGGCAACCGGGAATCCGCCAACGGGGCTGAAAAGCTCCAAGTTTGACGTGCTTTGTTACAACCGTCGAACGCGAAGTTTCAGCGCTTTCTTTTCCGCGACTGTGGTGGAGCTCGCCGCCCGTCAAGCCAGCGCCGTTTCTCGCCGAGGCCGCGCGGAATTTCGGAAGCGCAGCTTTTGCCACAATAGCTTTGGGCTTCTGCATTAAACTGATGGCTGGAAGAAGCTCGGGAATTTTCGACATTTTTATTTCAAAGTGCACTTTGCTCGCTCGCGCTCTGCACAGCCGAATATATACGTGCACATTCTCTCCGGGAGCGATAAAAATGTAGTTGGATAAAGTAGCAGTCCGTTGTTGTAACAATGCTTCATATTCACCTCGTTCTTTCGTGCTCTCGCAGCGCTCTTCGCCGCGGGCATGGATTTTTTAATAGCTCAGCCACTCGGCGGACAGCCGAATAATCTTAGACGTCACTCACACACGTCCAAACGAAACGAAAAAAGCTTTCGCGGCACTTCTTTTTTCCCCAGCCAGTCTCTTCGTTGATCCGCGAAGCATAAAACCGCAGGGAGAAGCAAAGAGTATCCGTTGCATCGATCTGAATAGTCCCGTCGCTTGAAAGTCGGTAGGTGGAAGTGCCGCGCGAGAAAAGCTTAGAAAATCGGCCTGAGGCGATCGGGCGCGCGAGGCAAGTCGACGGGCCGAGTAATGCTTCCCGGGCGAATCGGCCTGAGACAAATGGCAAATCGATGCCCCGCGGCCACTGCGTCGACTACCGGACTGAGCTATGCTCCCCCGAGGGGCCACCTTTACCTCATCCCCTCCCCTACCCCATCCATTCTTTCTCTCTCTTTCTCTCCATCTCGCGAGACTCCTAGTTTTCTGGCCTCTCTGATTTCCTTTAGAATCGCTCGAGTCTGCAGACCGGTAGTCGCGCTTTTTTTTGGAACTATAGGAGAGAAAAGGGGAGCGAGCGTAGGGGAAGAATCGCGGATTATGGCTGTTCGGCCTTGTTATCGGGAGATGGCTTTTTCGCGTGAACGAAAAACCTGTCGGGAGCTTTATTAGTTCGAGCAGGAGCTTTTTTGGCTCGGGCACTCGAGAGAGAGAAAAAGAGAAAGAGAGAGAGAGAGAGAGAGTTGGTTACAATATGAACTTTTGCAAGCACTTCATGATTGTCTGGGGGATTGAATGAAAAAGTTCGGGTTATTGGCGGTAACGGAATCGTTATTGCATGACTAGTGGAAAGAGGATGGAATGTTGTTGTTGTTTTTTGTTTGACCGTTGAATCGAAATTTTTTAAAACTACGTTATAATACAGTTATTTGGTACGGCGCTGCGAGCTGAGTAAAAATTGATCAATATTTATCAGGCAATTTGGCGAATAAATATTTGCCGACCGCGAGAAACTGCTGGTTTCGCGAAAACTCAATTTATGAAACATTTATCGCCCCCTCTTCTCTCCCCTTCTGTTAGAACGGGCCGAGCTTATTTTCAGCGGCACGACGAAAAGCTATGTGGGTCAATGAAAAATGCATGCACGAAAACGTTAATCAATCGAGATAGGTTGTTCATGGCCAAACGCGCTCGATCGGCTTGTTTGAAAGCAAAACCCGCGCTGGCTCTCGTAAATTTTGCCGTTCATCCAACGTAAACTCCTAAGATGAATAACGTCATTATCGTCAACGAGTAAGAGAGTCAATAACACGTTTTTACAAACATCAGCTCGAGTATCTACCTCGCCATCCTGCCTTTCCCCTTTCTCTATTATCGCATTTTTCTCTCGATTCGTTCGCTTTCTCTCTATCGAGCACCGAGCGGTTTTGTACGCCGATGGGAGCGTCGATTGCTCTCGGCTTGTGTGTTTCAAGTGGATTTGATGACGAATGATTTCGTATTACAAGAGAGGCAAGAGAACGCGCGGAAAAGTCGAGGAGGAAACGAGCGTTTTCCGCCCGGCGAGAGCCGGTCGATTTAAAAACACGCTTTTGCAATTTCGTTTGTCCGAAGTTGACTGGACAAAGCAAAAAAAAAGTGGCAGACGGGGGCGCTACTTCGGGATATTTATTTTAAGCTCCTCCTAAAAGTTAGCCGAGTGCCTGCTTATAGCTTTATTCGCCGGGCGGTAAAATTAAAACGCCGGAATGTACTTTTTTTAAAACATATACTTCAACGTACACTACAACGCTACCAAGAGCTTTCAGTTATAATCAAGTAGCATCCATCAGTGAATGCCAGCAAAACAAATCTCGCATTGATATAAATAAATGAATTAAGCCAGATCGATATTAGAGCTCGAAGGTCTTATCTTCGGAATCCCATAATCAAGTCAGTCTTATCCAAGCTTAATCTGCAAGATCTGATCGTCCTTGCGTAGAGCGGCGTGAGCCTTATAAGCCAGCGCCTGCTCGTGTACAGCGTCTCCACGAAGCCGAGAACAAGTCTGGCTGGGAGGTATCGCGCGGCCTCTCTCTCTCTCTCTCGCTCTCGGTACCCGCGGCTAGCCCGTCTACAGCGACGCCACCGCGGGAGGGTAGGGGGGAGAACGAAACGGATTTCCTGGATCTCGGCCCATAAATAACCGGCCAGGCCGCAGTCACTCCATTCTCCAAGCCGGCGACTAGCCTCGGACCCGCTTCTTCTTCGTCTTTTTCCTCTTTTTCTCTCTTTCGACCCCACCACCTTCCGCGGCCACGTCTCACTCGCCTTTACTTACCGTAATCTAATCTAAAATAACTGAAATTTAAATCTCAAGAAATCCGCGTCGCTTTGTCTTGCTTTAGCCCCGTGGTGGAGCCAACGCGGGACGCGAGAATTTATCCTCGTGGGAAGTGTGTCAGAATATACGTATGTGTGGATGTGTAGAGGCTACATACACAAAAGCCACGCGTTGGCAATCAGTTTCATCGTCTCCTCCCGAGTGTCTCCCCGTCCGTCCTTAATCATCCTTCCGCTAGACTTCTCATTGACGTCTCCTAATTCAGTCGTAATCGTCCGAAAAGAAGACTAATCCAACTGCTACTCCCCTTCGAGCCGTGGCCATTCAAGGACAAAGGAGAAAAAGAACCGAAAGTTATCTCCGCTCGGCCAGACGTTCGCGCATTTGCACTCGGCAGCCTTCCTCATTTCTCCAAAATGCCCTTCTTTCCTTTCGCGTCTCGTACAACCCAGTCCCTCCACCCCCTAAAGGTCGTCAGTCGACTAGAGGTAGTGGATCGTGCGCAGCACGTACAGCCGGATTTTTACGACTCGAGGACGATCCGATTTTACGCGAGAGCGCTAGTCGTGGAGAAAAGAAAAAGAGAGAGAGAGGGATGGGCCACGGGGACATGTACGGCCGATTAAAATTTCGATCGCGCGCGCTCAAGCTTCGAGATACGATCGCGTGAGCCGACTTCAACTCTCGCTTTGGCCATTTCCACAGAGGGGATAAGGGCGCTCGTTTGCCTCGAGATCGTATCTCGGTTTCATGGCTCGAGGAAAGCTAACGCCCTTGCCATCATTTCCCACTGCGTTTATAATGGAAAAGTTGCCCGCTGTTGCACGAACAACGGAATGGAGAGAGCGAGAGACGCTTGGTTTCGTGACGATTGCCAGGCTTTTATTTAGAGAGCCCGTGATTTTTCAAAGTAGTAAAAGCGCGGTTTGGTCGGGCGGACCTTGAAAGGACTCTTGTTACTAATCATTAACGACGATAAAAGAATGATTCTTAATTTTTAAGGTTCTGTACATGTAAAAAACTTACTTCGGTAGAATGTTCGTCGAAGAAGAGAAAACTCACCTGAAACAAAAAAAGAATTAAATAAAGGTTAAAATCGTATAGTATAGACATTTAGCCGAATTTTCAAAGTTTACGCTTAATCAAACGAGAAGTAAAACGAGATCAACATTCCAGCTCCATTATTATTAAAACAATTGTAAATAATTACACTACGTAAGCTGGAAGCTTGTAAAGCACAAAGTCCTAAAGTACCTCGTTGGCAGTGTTAAGTACGTCAAAGCTCCTCTATCAAACTAAATAATCACTTCAAACGAAAATTACACGAAGAATGTGAAATTTATCATTGAAATTTCAACAATTTAACGGTAAAGTTAGCTTGAAGCTTCGTATGTCAAACGACACATTACACGGTAATCAAATGGCACTTCACAATATCCTGTAGATTCTTGTATTTTTCTTCAACGCCGGGCGCATAAATCTTGTTTAATCAATTTCGATATTTCGTTCGTTCACCGGAAGTCCCATTCTTTTCCTTTCACCCCGTATTCGACCGATAAAATTCAACGCGTTATGGCCAACATCGGGAGGAGGACGTCGTATAAGTCTCGTCACGCTAAACAAAGCCGTAACGAGGGTTTAGTGGGCGGCGGAACTGTCGCGACGTAACCAAACAAGCTGTGCCGCCGCCGCCGACAATGAAGCCACTTTATATTTCACGACATCCGTAACTTCCCGTCCCTTTCCCTTTTTATTCGAGCCGCTTTCAAAGGAGCACTGGCCTAATTTCCGTAACTTTAAACCAAAAAAAAAAGGAGGCGGCGGCTCGATCAATCGACGCACAATGAGGGATTCCGCGTCATTCATGCCGCGCGGGGAGAATCGCTTATACATGTAGGTCGTTGAAAAAAAAACCTGTCGTCGCGACAGAGAGAGAGAGAGAGAAAGAGAGGGTAGTAGTGTCGAGGGGGGGAGGGAGCTTGCTATCCATGAAAACTTTAAATCCGACGCACAATGGGCTTTTTGTCGGCAAGACAGACCTCCACCATCCACGGCCCCTGAGGCGCTGGTGAGTATATACGGAGGCTGAGCTATAATGCACGAGACGTCCCCTGTTTTCACTTAGCGCGGCGTTCTGTTCTCTCTCGTCCCGGCTCTTTCTTCCGTCGCGCACAATGCCTGCGTGTGCGTAGCCGTGTGTGTGTGTGTGTGTATCGAGCACATACGAGCTCTCGTCTATTCTACATCCTCGTGTGTCCTCGGCGCGGGAGTGACGGCATTCACGAGAGCTTCAAAGTGTACTTATTTTCCAACCGCGACAAAAAGTCGCCGGCCGTCCGTTATTGTGCGAGCTGAAATATTTGGGTCAAGTTTGCCCTTACGACAAAACGACAATATAAAAAAGCCCCTTTTCCTTCTTATTTTCCAATAAATTAATCCACTGGGTATTCTGTCGGACATGTCGAAAAATAAATTTTACTCCCTCCACCTCCCATCCCCGCTCCTTTTCTTTCTTTCTTTCTCTTTTAATCCGATATCCCGCGCAAGCTGCGGAGAAGAGAAGCCCCTTCAGTTTCGCGTCATCGTGTCGACAATAAAATTTCAAGAAAAGCCCAGCGAAGAATCCAGGGGAATTCTTACTCGGCGCAGATTCTCAGAAAAGAATGACGGGACGAAGAGGACGGTTGCGGGGGGGGGGGAGAGGTAGCGGTTGGCGCTCCCAAAGGAGGGCGGAAAAACGCTTGCCATTTTGTCGGAGGCTTCTCTATGCTATCGCTGGAAGACTAAAGACTCGAGCAGGCCGTCGACGTCTTCGCAAGGGAAAGGCAGAGGAGGAGTAGTGAAGGGTAGAGAGGGAGAGAGAGGAAGAAAGCAAGAGAAAGAAGCTAAGAAGCATCGCGGGAAGAAGGGAGACACAAGGCCGCCGAGGGCGAAAGAAAAGGAGAGCGAGGGCTGGTGTGCCTCATTGTTGTCGCGGACAATGAGGCTTCCTCTTGTCGAGGAGATCGAGCTCCGGAGATAGCCTCCTCCCCGTTATCCGCGTTGGCCGAGCGATGGCCAGTCGACGGAAAGAGTTAGATCGGATAGATAGCGCGAACAAACCCGCTTCTTTTAGCCGCGCAAATTGTCGCTTTACTTTCTCTTGCTTTCGCCGCTTCCATTCTCGCGAGCGTCTGGACAAGCCACCTCCAATCGCGTAATCTGCTTTAGGATCTATCGGCCGCCGCGTCCTTGAAAAAGCTCACCCGGGGACTCTCACGTCGCCTTGCGAGGGACTCTGGCCCATTGTTTTACCGATCGCCGATGATTTTGCTTCTTTCAAATCGGCAGTAGCCGGTGAGCTTAGCTCTGCCCCTCCCCCGTTCTTCCCCCTGAGGATTACCGCGAAATGGGAGTTTATTGTTGTCCTTACAAAGCTCTCGGTGCAATGTTCCGCCGATAAACAGCTTACCTTAACCTCTTACCCTCCCTTCTTACTTTACCTCGTCGAGGCTATTCAAGCTCTCGTTCGTTCTTTCTCTATTTGTCCTCTATCTCTCTCCGGCAGAGCCGTTGAATTCTTTTAAATTAAGACATTCGAGGTGAAGTTATTCTCGTCGACTAGAGGATGGCTCCATTAGCGCGCGCAACCGGAGACGTTTTATTTGTTTAGCCGCTTACGAGCGACGTTCGCAAAGAGAGCGCGCGCGCGCGCGGTCGCTAAGAAAACACAAATAATACTCCCTCCCCCCGCTACCTGGCTTTTCCCCTTATTCCCCTCGGCCGAAAATTCAATTAGGCGATCCGAAAAGCTTCGGTCCGAGAAGTACGAAGCTTAAAGCGGCACCCGTAATTACTCGTGGAGCCCCCCTCCCCATCACCACCACCAGCCCGCGACGGCTGGCCCCCGGGCAAACATTTGCATCGGACGCAAGCTCAAAAACCCACGACACGTGCAGCGCCTGCAAAAAGAGAGGGGTACAGAGCTCACGCGTGCTGGGCGCCATCGAGCGCTGCGTAAAAACGGAAGGAGGAGAAGAAAAAGAGAGAGAGAGAGAGAGAGACGCCTGGATCAGAGGCTTCCCGACACACACGCCGAAAAATAGAGCGAAAAAATAAGCGTCGCTACGAGAAGGCAGAGCTGTTGGGGGGGGGGGCTATGAAGTGTAGCTTGCTCCCTCGTGCCTGCTAAAAGAGAGAAAGAGAGAGAGATAGGTGAGGAGAGAGGGAGGAGGAAGAAAAAACACAGCGAAATATCAAACGAAACCACAGCTGCGGAGAGGTAGGGAGAGCAGCGGCGCTTCTACTTTCTCGGCACGTTTGCGGCTTGCCGGCCGTTGTAAAAGCAAAAAAGAGAAAGGGACCAAAGAAGAAAAAAAGCGCAGCGCGCAAGCGCGCCCGGCTCCTTCCGCACGTAAGTGCGCGTACTTCGGAGGCTGATGCTCCTCGTCGAAAAAAGAACGAGGGGTTAGGGAGGAAGGTATGGGGGGAGGGGCGGCACGCGACGGCACGCATACCAACGCCGGCTAAGCATTTCCGCGCGAGGATTTATTCCGAGTCCGGCAATTAGCGGGGATATTTATGGCAGGCCGAAAGGGAGGAGAAAGAGCTTGCATGCCATGCCAAACCCACCCCCCAACGCTCCCGCCCCTTGCTGGCCGTCTTCTCTCGCTCTCCACACTCCACGCGTGTACCTAGGGCATGCGAGCCTTGTACATAGCCGAGAGAGCTATGACGACGACGACGACACGCCGGTGCAAGCTCGTGCCAGAGCTTTTTTTACCCTCCTCAACTTTGCTGGAGGTGTTGGTATTTCCTGTGAGCGGCTCTGCTTTGAAATATCTTATTCGATACAGGTGTGCAGGAGAAAACAACTGAGATTCGAAAAAAAAAATAATAATTATAGGAGAAATATGAGAGATCGGTGTAATCAAGCGGGCATAGTAGCGCGAACAATGCTGCTTTAATTACAAATCAACAGGGGTGAAACGACGTAATAAGGCGCAAAAAGTACATACATCGCAAGCGGAGAGGCGTTCGTTCCGCATAGCTTTGAATGCGCGTCCAATTCATTGCCATACAGCCGAGGACCGGGACTGCGATACTAGCGCTTGCACGCGTGCTCGCAAAAAAGCCCAATTTGCCGAATAGTGAAAGCCCCTCGCGTGTGTCCTCGAAAGGAAAAAATGAGAATGCCATTTTCGCCCAGTCATGCGTATATTGTTTCCAAAACTAACAGGCTACGAATACACGTATCTCACTTCACGAGAGAGGACACACACACACACACACACACACACACACACACATCTCTCGGTCGGCCTGTTAAGTTCGCTTGCACCTCGGTCTGATAAATCACGGGGGCCACAGTAGGCGCCCGGTCGAGGTTATTAAGGCCGACGGCTGCGCGCAAAGAGAGGCTCTCCCCCCCCGATCGAGTGGTCCGCGTTTACGAGGCCGACTCTCTCGTAATTGCTCGGCCCGATCGCTCGGCCGTTTATGCTCGGTCTACTCCAACAAATGCTACAGCTCCCCCTTCTCTCGCGTCGCCGTTAAATTTCCTCTCTCCTGTAAATACGGGATTAGAGGGTTATGCGCGCTGTCCGTTATGACGCTGCCGTCGTAACGCTGCCTGTACAGCCTTGTATCCTCTATTTATCGATAATAGACCTTATGCACGTCTTTTTTTCGTTTTTTTGCCCTTTTCTTCTTTTTTAAATACGCTTATTTTTCGAGAGACGAGAGCGGCGTAATAAAAATCTATTGTTTTCGCAGCGCCAGCGTAGTATACAGAGAGGCTCGGGGGCAGGAGAGAAAGAGCGGTAACGAATCGGCTGTAAATATCGGGCTGCGCACTCGAGTTATTCATCATTTTCAGGCTTGGTCGGGCCCGTGTGGACGCTTGTTTTTACTTGGTATGGCATTGGATAGGACTGCAAGGGTCGCGAGCGAGCGGGGGGGGGGTAAAGGGAGATCGGCGTACGTCAGCGTTTCGAGCGTCGATGGAGCTGTTATGATGGTTTATAGTCACGGACGTACTGGATTTATCTAATCTCCCAATCTGCCTCGGGATTTATATGCGAGAGCCTGACGTCGTGGATATTTTCTTTTTTTGCGCGACTGGAGGGGGGGGGGGGAAGCATCGCTACCGCGATAAGCTGAGCTTGCCAGCTATGGTTTCCAAACGCTCTCTCTTCTCTTTTTGTTAGTCAATGTTGTCGCACTCTTCTGTTTCGTTGGAAATCGCGAGAGATTGGTAAAAGCGTTCTTCATTGTTTCAACAAAACTGTTGACATTGCATAATTTTTTGTTAAACAAACGCGGTGGAAATAAGTATTGTTCTACAAAATAGCAACTAATTCAGGGAGTATTGACACTCGAGGTAAAAGAGAGCACGGTAAGATCAGCTAGCTCACACGCGATTAAACAAAGGCATTTTTCTCGCATACATCGACGTGGCAACGAAAGAGAAGGAGGAGAAAATTCAATATCAGGCCCTCTGTGCTCCCATTCGCGGCAAGCTCGAGCAGTCCCTTCGGCATCCTTACGAAGCTCTCACGGCACGTTGCTCTCTCTCTCTCTCACTCGCGTTACTTCGTCGCAAGAATGCACAGGCTCGCGCGCTCGAAAATTCAATCTGCACGGGGAGAGCCGGTACGCGCGTATGCAGCCGGCGACAAAAACCGGGTCAACGATGTCCTTTAAAGCTTTAACGGATAGCAGTCCAAAGGGTGACAGCCGCAAGAAGCCACTCCTCAACTCTCTCTCTCTTTTTCGCTCGCTCTCTCAACTCCTGCATTTAGCTGGATTTCCGTCATTTTTCGACGACCTTTTCCCTTTCAATTTTCGCGGTGGTTTTCGAAACTTGATGTTATATTGCTGATATTTTATTTTGAGAGGCTCTTGGTATGATTCTGGAAAATTTTTTTTTTTTAATGCATTAATCTTCCGGTAAAATTGTTAAATAGTTATTTGAATTCAGAGGCGAAATCTTTCGGTAATTTTCAGTGACCTACGGAATGCTTGAGTTTTTAAATATTTTTAACACAAGAGTGTAAAAATATTGCATGCTTAAAGTATGAACTTTTGTTTGAGGAAGCGAGTGACAAATTAAAATCGACATTTTTAATTTTGGAACCTAGCTGGAAAGCTATTTCGATTCTCCGACGTAACGCCGCAATGAACGATCAATAAGCGGCGGAGACGTCAAGCGGAAAAATTCACATTGATCCGGTATACCATATACTACATTAATCAACATCGTAATAAGCAATTATAATAAATAACAGCTAAAATAACATGAGCAACAATAGAAGACGAAAAGAGAGAAAGAGCGGTAGGGAGAGAGAGTGGGTGGAGAGAGGGTAACCATAACCAATTTCATGCGTAAACAATTCGTACACGGCAATCGCGAGCCGCAGTTAATTACATATGCGCGCATTACGCCGGCTATGCGCGATCCCAGTGCTCAATGGCTCGCGGCGCCGTTGCACGAGGCTCTCTCTCTCTCCCTCAACGCGAGCGAGACTAGATGACCCGAGAGCCATTGTGCCTCTCTCTCACTCTCTCCGTGGCAGGCGAACAAACAAACCAACGCGTACGCTCTCTCTCTCTCTCTCTCGGATACGCGTCCAGTAATAACACATGCATGAGATGTTTGGACCGCATCGACGACAGGCAACCTACCTAATGAAGGCCTCCCCCCAAAAGCGCCGTATACGTAAAACCAAACTTCCGAGTTCAATGGTGCTCTGCTTAGGATTTACCGTGCGTTAGTTAATTGAATGCGGCGGAAGATGACGGGAGAAGGGGGGAGAGTAAGGGGATGGGTGCTTAGCGGATTGCTTTCCGAAACGGGTAATTAGAGTAATAAGAACGCCAGCGAGAGAACGATGCTCGATACGGGCGCTGCGGCCGATTTGTTGGCCGACGTCCGACCGAGCGCTTATCCGTTCTACTTGTTACAAAGCGTAAAGTGCATAATACGGCTATTGTATCTCGCTCTCTCTCTCTCTTTCTCTCTCTCTATCGCGATACTGCTGTTCGCGTTTCTACTGGGGAACTAACGGAAATTAATGGAAAGAAACGTGGAAAGCCGAAAAATTTTCAATTCCCACGATTCTTTCTGTGTTTATTCCTCTTTTTATTATTTTTTACGTTCCGTTGAAGCTCGCTGATAAATAAAAATGAAACCTCTTCATCGGCCCGAAAAAGTACCCAATCATCGAAAACTCGGGGGGAAAGACACGAAGAAAAAAAAAGCATCGGTGTAATCTCCCGAGCTCCAGATCCTCACTATCACACATGGAAAAAAAGCGACCATTCCTCCCCTCTCTCCCTCTTATTCTCCATTTCCCCGAAAAAAGAGGAAGCCCAAAGCTCGAACAATGGGTATTCATTTTACTGCCTCGACAACTATAATCTCGGCAGCGCCGAAGAGAAAGAGAGAGGGAGAAAGGGAGTCTGACCCGCAGAGTCATAGCTCTTCATCGATTTGGTCCGATATCCCTCTCGCTTGCGCCACACTCGTTTCCCTCCTCTCCTCGCTCTTCGCCATCCAGCGGCTTTTTACTGCGGACGTAAGCCCCGGCGAGCGGGGGAGGGGGCTAGCGGGAGCACTCTCCGGTGGACCGCGATCTACGCCGGTCCCGCGGGAGCCGCCTTTTCCCGAAGAGCCGACGAGCGATCGGCCGGCCGCACTGAGCTCTCGAGAGCTCGATCTCCAACCTCCCCCCCTCTTTCTACCTAGCGGAGAAAATGCCCTTTTGAGCGCGGCCCGCTCTCCTCAAGTACGCCGTACGAAATTCCAACCGCGCGTTTTCGGCCAAGTGGACTTTTTCTCAGAAATGTCGGCCCTTTCTCCTCCCCCCTCCCCCTCGGCAACATTATTGGTCGTTTATTTATTCGCTTAAACGAGGCTTGTTAAAAGTTGAAAAATCGACTAGCGCGGAGAGGCTTGTGGCTTGACTTTTGTAACGTTCCTCGGGTCAGAGAGGCTGAGCTGTTTTTTAGAAAGGCTACGCTCGGTTTAATGAATCGAAAGAAATAAACAGTTTATCGATGCTTGTAGCTGCATCCGGCTTGTTTATTCCGCCGAGTTGTATGCGCATTTACAGTTGAGAGTTCAAAGACAATTTTGAAGTTGGAGAAATGGAAGAGATCTTGCAGGAGTTTCGTGGATGGGGGAGGGGAGAGGCCAAGGAGTGCCGAAGTACAATCAGATCCTTTGAAAGCCTTGGCAAACACTCCGATGTTCCATTGAAAATTTTCGAAGTGGAGCAACGCTATAACGAGCCCTACGTTTCTACTTTGCTCTCTCTCTCTCTCTCTCTCTCTCTCTCTCTCTCTTGGATTTAAAATATCCCTTTTTTCGTTTCGCCTGAACTCTAATGACAGCCGAAAAAGAGCTTTTCAGAAGTTTTACTGTAGTTGAAAAAATTTACATCAAAGTGAACGTTCCCTCGGCAACTCGGATTCGACGATTCCGAGCACTCGACCAACGTAACCTTTTTCCATGATTTCAATCCACTTTTTGAAAAATACCATTTCTGAATTACGGTAAGAAAAACTTGCACAAATAAGCCGTTGCCACAATGTTACCCGAATAAGCCCATAAAGAACCAATTGGCGAGACGGTCGCGATACATCCAGGTGCAAAAGAGCATCAACCTTAACCTTTCGAGTTGCGTCCTCGAAGGTGTAGCAGGGTCTTGAAAACTTTTTCACCCGCTTTCACGGCGGCAAGTGAGAGAGAGAGACCGCCGAGAAAACAATTCCCATTCCAAACGGGAAAGTATAGAAAAGGAGGAAGGGGTGCTTGAAAGACGCGTAGTGAAGGGGAGAGGGGGGCGGCGGAGAGTAGGATCGCGAGAAATCTCGAACGCACTTCGACCCTGACTTTGTCTGGCGGCCAAGTTTCGTCCTCCTCCTCGGCGGCTATCGGCTCAGCGGAGACGCCCGATTATCGAACTTCCGAAGCAAAGCGCTATAGCCCGAAGAGACTGCCGGCGCCCCGAACGGAGGTGAAGGAGGTTAAGGGGGGGTTCGAGAGTTGGAGGGTGGCAAATTGATTAGCGCCACTGGCTAGCGCGTGTGACGAGGTAGCATGGAAGTTTCTCGAGGATTAACGCTCTACTCGCTGGAAAGGATTTAACTTCGGCTTTAGTAAGAAAGAGAGAGAAAGAGAGAGAGAGAAGGAAGGAGGGAGGAAAGAGGTGAGGTGGAGTTTTGATTGATTAAATTTTTGTCGCGCACTTTTCCCAACGATATCTGGGCTAATTCAGTTGAACTGCTTTAGTTGCTCCCAAATTGATGGGTTTATCGAAAGTAAGCTATTCAAACGTTTGAAATGTTTAACCAACGATAAACAAATGCTTTTAAATCGAGCGCTGTTCAAATGAAAAACGAGTATCAAAACCTCGCGGGCTAGAATGGAGAGAAGAAAAAAGGAGAAGGGTAAGCGAGTAAATACAAAACAAGTGGCCGCCCGAAGGATCCCGTAGTATTCTGGAAGTTGTCTGGTAGTTGCATCGGCCGGCGCACTGGCCGCAGCAGCAGCAGCAGCCGCGTTTTCTCGAGTTGTTCGCCGCTAAACGACAAGTTTGGCCGTGGCCCAGCGGTGACGCTCGAAACTTCCTTTATCTCTACCAGTACCACTCAAGTACCCTCTCTCCCTCTGTCTTCCTCTCCTTCTCTTTCGGTTTCCCTCCCTCTCTCTCTCTGTGTTTCTTTGTCTGTGTAAATATTCATCGGTGTTACCTGTAGGCCCGTACAAGCCTGACTTTGCAAACTTTGTAGTGCTGCTCGTACAATTAACGCATACCAAAACTGGACCAACGAATATAAAGACGTTTATTCTAGTGTTTCAACGCCTGTACCCAACGAGTATTATGGACATCGAAATTAAACTCTTATATCCCAAATTGAAATAGCCATCACCGATACATTAAGCTTATCCGACCATCAAAACTGTCTCTCTACCTTCAACAACGCCGATCATCTTGATTTCACCAAGAGCCTAGCAGCTGTTGGATAACGAGGCGACAAGCTGTCTCGAAAGAGAGAGAGAGGGAAGTCGTCGGTCTTGCTTTTAAACGAGCGACTCTCGAGACGCGAGAGCCCTCGATCAGGCCTTAACAGGTGATCAAGCAGGTGAAGGAGAAGGAGGAGGTGGAACAGGCAGGTTGGATTGAAGCAGAGGCCTACGGCGCTGGCTACTTAGCGCCGTCGTGATTACCGCCTAGGTAAGGGACGAGGGGGGGGACCGTTATGTAGGTATATACACTCACCGAGAGAAGCTCCCCTCTCGAGAGGCCAGAGTTGCAAGCCAGTCCGAGGGGGGACGGAGAAGGGGACGTTTGGCCGAGACGGAAGAGCTCATTACCGATCATCGGGGCGTCCGCGTAATGAGGCCTGCCTGCTAGCCAGGTGCAAGGGGCAGCCAGCGTAGAGGGGTGTCAGCTACGCAGCAGCGACCGACACACTGCCGGAACGCAATTAACTTTCCCGGGTAATAATACGTTGGAGAACGGAGTGCTCGAGGTAGGGGGGGGGCGTAGTGGCGCGCGCACGAGCGACTAAAGAGAGCAGGCTCCTATGCGTATAGAGCGAGGGTATGGATGGAAACGAGGCAGCGCCGAGGAGGTGCGAAGGTGGAACAGTGGCCCTCCCCCGCCCAAGTGCCTCTTGGGAAATCCGATAAGCTCCGGATGTAAGCACCCGCGCGCGCTCGGCCGCGTAAAGCCTCCCTCTCTTCCGCGCTGTGCGTCGTGGCCGCACCTGTATCGACGGACTATCCCTCCCCCCGTTTCTAGGGAGGAGGGCCTCGTTTGCGCACCGCCGGCTCTATATACGTGCATCAGGTGCGCGCGGTTTAGTTTCAATTCGCAGTTTTCCCTCGGAAACGCCGCTACCCGCTTTGGGACGGAATATCACCGGGGGTGGGGGAGCGGGAGATCGGACGGAGGAGTGATTTATATGCACGGGCCTGTGCGACCGGCCGAGAGTTTACGAGCGAGTCGCGCTCGCGCGTAACGATAACGGCTGAATTTTGGAAACGGGGGAGCGGGATATGGGAGCAGGAGAGGGGGGCTAGTTCAAGTTTCGGCGGCGCCGCGCCCGCCTTTTGCACGCCGCCTGTTTGCGCGCGGCTGAAGTTGCCGCGGAGTCCCGCGCGAACGCACACACTGGATAATTATCTCGCTCCGTCGACCCACCCCCTACTCTCTCTCTTTATCTCTCTCTCTCGCGGTGCAGGAACGAGAGCACGCGCAGGCAGAGAACGAAGATGGGAGATGCGCCTAACGTGCAGAGCCTATATTCTCTCCGGCTGTTTCGATTGCGCTTGTTTGCCTCTTTGCGCTAGTTTCTCCGTGTTGATTGATCGCGTCTAATTTATGGAAGATCCGTGGTTTGAAGATAGCCTGGCTCTTAATTATAACGAGATGGGGACGAAAGAGAGAATCAAGGAGTTTTGTATAGTTTAGACGGGGACTATGCTTTTATCTTACACTCGCGCCCACGGGGCTCGAACCGGCGGCTTTTGGCCGCAAGGGCACAGGCTAATCGAGTAACAAACGTTCGTTCGCAGCAGCTTTACCTCCCGTACGAAACTTGCGCGGACTCGCCATCAAACTTCATTTTCAGAGAAGCTAATAGGGGCGAGAGGAGGAGGGGTAGGGTGTAACCGAGAGAGCGAGATTGAAAATCGAAGTTCGGCGGAAGAGAGCGAAATGTTCGCGAAGCATAGCGGCAGCAACCCGCAAGCCCGGATTAATTCGGCAAACTTGATTCGGCGAGAGAGGGAGAGCTGTAGGGTGCGGCAGTTATACCACATCCTGTGCTCTCCCGGGGCATAATCGGAAGCCACCGGTACACAGAAACACACACGGTTTGACTTTCCACACACAGGGGGCCGTGTCAGATGAAAAAATAGCTCGACGGCGGTAGGGAGAGAGAGAGAGAGAGAGTAAGCGCTTGGGTGTGCCTGTGGTAGACCCCGTCGCCAAGCAATTTCGCGCGGATAAAACCTCGCGAAGCCGCGCGCCGGAGCATAGTTACAACGCGCGCGCCCGCTCGACAGCCAAGCGGTTTGCGCTCATTAAACGGCAAATCCGATAGACGACACATTAGACAAAGCGGTGAGAGGCAGGGCTGGGAACAGCGGGGGCGAGTGAAAGAGAGGGAGAGAGTTGGGAAACTACGGAGAAAAGCGCCGCGACCAGCAGCAGCAGCAGCGGGTAACGGACCCAGCGCATATATACACGCAACAGCCCTTTGTTTCCGTCTCTGCGACGAGCCTGGCGGCGCTTTGTCTCTGTCGCTCGTAACCGTATGCGCACGAGCCCTCCCCCGCCCGTCCTTTCTCGTCATTAGTAACGTGTGATACTAACAAGACCAATCAAGCCATCGCGTGGCCGTGCGTTCGCCGCTAATCAGCAACTAGCTCGCTCTACACCCTCGCCCACCTGTCCTACGCTAGACCGATACGCTCATCCACCCCCCCTCGCCCTTCGTCACCCCTCTCTCTCCGCCAACTCTATTTCTCTTTTGCATGTTTGTCGGACACACGAGAGCTTCTGCTTTCCATGCAGTTGATAAACTCGCCGAATACGCCTGTGTGCATTGCGCGCACACGTGTATGTATACACGCGCGAAATGTTGGACCGCGCGCGCGTCGTTCACTTCATATAACGATCGCATTTCCGTTAATGTATTGTTATTAAATCCGCTCTGTTTTTTACCCCCACCAGACCCCCCCCCCTTGTAATCCTTATTATATCAAATCCACTGCTTACGGGATATATTATTGCCGCTGCGGCGGGACGTGCGCTTTGAATTATTAATTTCAAATCTCGTTATACCCCCTGTTTTACGCGGACCGTGCATCCATACCCTACCAACCAATACACACACGTACGTACAGCCGTAGAACGGCTACGATTGGTAATCAAACACTACGTGACTTGCATAGCGAATCTGATTACGTATTTATAATAGAGATATCGAGGCGAGGAGAGAGAAACCCTTCCCCCTCAGACCCTCCAACGCGCCTCTCCAGCTGTACACAAGTGTATAGAAATATACAGCATTATAGCTCGGCGCGTTTTCATCGGCTGGCGCTGCACAATAGCCATTTATTTGCTAAAACCCGTAATCTCGAGCAAATATTACATCCAGACCGGCTTTGCACGCGCTTCCCCTTTGCAAATTCATAATCGCAGCAAAACCTTAATCCACGACACTCTAGCGCACGAGGGTGTCGAGAGACAGATGCAGAAGAGCCTCTCTCGCGCGTCGGGTATTAATAATCGAGAAAAGAAGCGAGAGCGCATCGGCAACTACGCTCGCGCCTCGTTAAGCGAACTCGCGGCCATTAGAGCACGCCGGCTCCGGGAGAAAGGGGGGGGGGGAAGCGCGGTAACGAGGACGCCGCTATCTTTCCGCGTCTGGCGTATCGCGCGTGGGAATAATGGCAGAGAGGCTTGTTGGCCGAGGAAGAAGGGGGCGTAGGTCGAATTGGAAGTCGGGCGAATTATTCGACGAGCCGCGGATGCCATCTCTGCGGCCGGTTGTACCGGCTGTATCGATTGCGTATGCGCAGCAGGCGAGAGAGAGAGAGAGAGAGAGAGAGAGAGAGAGAGCTTTGCTCGATGCTCTGATGAAGAGGAGCGCCCCGGACGAGTTATGCCCGCTCTCCCCATCCAGATTTAGTTATTAATCCCGATTAGCGGGTTATACGATGGCTTAGCCTTTGTTTAAAGAATGCCGCCGAGAGGGTGATTAAACGCTTATCCGTTCGGCATTGTTGTTTTGAATGCCGGCGATTCTTCGCATTTTCGCCGGATGATTGGCGATTTATCGCGGATAATAGCGCGAGATTTAAAGTTGATTTATACAGAGAGGGAGTTGTATTTTTTTTATTTTTTTTTCAAGGGAGTCAAGTGGAAATATTTTGATATTCCGAGCGCGCGTGCGACCTCGATATCCGAAAATTAGTCGGTTAGGTAGGCAATTAAGGTGAAAGCTGAGCGTGTAATTGTTCATATCGCTGAATGTCCGACCGAATATGGATATTACTACTGCTCTCGTAAAAGCAGATGTACCTTATATTCTTATTCAATATCGGATTCGCTGTAATGGCTAGTCTATCAGAATCGATTCGGACTGCGATTTTTTCTGTTTTACGATAATCGCCTTTCCATCGACCCCCGAAGCTCACCAAATTTTCTAATGCCTTTCCGATGGCGCTGGAAAATTAGCTATAAATTCAATGAACCTCTATTTTTTGCTCTTCCACTAAAATAGATTTAAACCGTCGAAATCCTTTAAAAAATACCCTCGCCAGCTATTTCGGCCACAAATTAAAGAGATAAAGCGACGCGTCTCCAGGCCAACGCCTTATCAAGCATAACCCAACAAAAAAAAGATACTGCAAAGAACGCAAGTGTCTCCAAGTTGGAAAGAAAAGGGTACGGCCGAGGGGTGAAGGGTGCTCGCAGCGGTAGAAGAACGAGGAAAAAAGTGAGTGCGGGCTTGGTGAGGAAAGGATCGGCTCTTGCTCCCGTAGAAAACACATCGGGAATTCAGGGTGAATCGAAGAAAAGCGGAATTCGATTGAGAGTAAAAGAGAGAGAGAGAGAGCCGAGCCTCCTGCGCGTCCATCGTTCGACATTTTCCAGCGCTAGCCTCCCCCGTAGCGCGGGATCCTCCTTATCCCGCCGGCATTATCATAATGCTATCGCGCGCTACGTGACAGGAAAGATGTATTATCGCTCGGTAGCGCGGTTATCCTGCACCTGCCGCCTGCCGGCCCCCCCTACTACCAAGCCAAGCCAGCGCTTCCGATCTTCGCGGAGCTTATCGCCACTTTTAAAACGGATGCGAATTAGCGCCGTTTTCCTCCGCTCCTCGACTCCTCTGTTGGGCCTCTCCGACAGCAAAAGGTATTTCCTTGCTTTTTTTCTTCTTCTTTTTGTCTGGTATCGTTGCACTTTGAAACACGCGGCAATTCCGACTGCCCTTTTCTTATAATAGAAGCGCAGGTGTCTTTTGCTGCAACGTTTCCTCGTTGAGTTTGATATCGAGCCAGAGAGCTTTATAAAGGTCGACGGTAACAAAAAAAAACGGTAACAAAAAAAAAGTAAGCCTTGTTGATATTTTTATCGTTGCACGTTTATATTACAGCACACATCGTCAATTCGATAGAAAATCAAAGTCTCGAAAGGCACTGAAGTATACCGAAAATAAAAAAAAAACAACAACTCCGAGTATATATCAGATCGAATTAAAACGCGGTCGAGGAGATGAGAATTTTGGCATCGTGTTCGGCCCGGCGAAATCTCGACTCGTACTACTGCCGAGGGATACAAGAAAGATTCCTCGCCTTACACACGTCCGCCACTTTTCCGATAGGTAGGACAGGCGTTTAAGGGTATACCGCACACGCGGCTGAACATATCCGTCGCGGAATGGAGAAGGAGATGGGAGAACGAAATGGAAGAGCCAGCCGTTAAAAAGCCTCGGACGACGACTTTTCCTAGGGCGTGTCTCTCTCTTCTCTTCGCAGAACGCTGCTGCTGCTGCTGCGACGGCGCACAAAAAAGACACGCGAACTGTGATACAAAAGACGGAAGGAAAGGAGGGTCGGGGTACGAGGAGGGAGATGGAAGGTACGACGACTACGAGGATGGCGGTGGTGGTGGCGGTGCAAAATCGGATACGCCGTGGAATGCCGTGGCCGGGCACTGGCGTCACGTGCGAAAAGCTAGAGGCGGAGGAGGAAACCGCTGGCTTGGCCCGGCGCCAGGGCGACAGGGGAGAGAGAGAGAGAGAGAGTTCTTTCGACTCGGTGGCCCAAGTAATAATCCTAACTTCCGGGTTAGTCCGGGCTTAATTAGAACAGGGGTTAGCGAGTCTCGCCTTCTACTATCTTTCTCTCTTTCTCTCTCTCTCTCTCCTTTGACGACGTCTTTCGCGTTTACCGCAAGGTAGGCCTTCGCAACTCCTACGACGCTCGGCCTCCTCGTCTGTATCGCGTTCAGGCATCTCTTGTGCAAAATTCCATTCGTACCGTTGATGCTTCGGTTTAAAGTTTTATTTTAATTTTCATACCGTGTTTGGGCTCGGACTCCCTATAAATATCATTGTGTTTGATCTCTATAAGATTTCGGTGTAAAATTGGTTTACTTTACAGATTTCAAAATTATCGCGACAATGAATAACTTTTGTTTGTCGCTCTTTACCCACGCTCAAACATCAGAGCCGATCGCAAATATCCCCTCGTTTTTCCTTCCAATTCCCCTTTCATCATTCCCATTCTCCTCGACGATAATCCTCGTCACCCCCTCCCCGTTGGCCCCTGTCCTCTTAACCGCGAATTCCGCGGTAAATCGTTTCTACTTCTCCTTAAGTCGTCGGTCGTCGTCGTTCTCGTAGCAGCCTCGGCGCACCGGCTCTCTCTCGCTTTGTTCTCGGGCGCGTAATTCTTTCAATCTTACAACCGCTCCTTCTTTACGTCTCGTCTCCGCTCGAGGCTCTCTCTCTCTCTCTCGCCGCCCGCCACTTCTTCCCATTAATCCGAGCTCTAGAGAGCCGCGCGCCGAGCACGAAGAAGTACGCGTAAGAGAGGAAGAGAGAGCGTTCGAGATAGAGGTAGAGAGTGAGGGGGGGGGGGGAAGAAGAAGGGCGGCCGCGTCAAAGTCCGACGTCTAGAATCTAATTACTTGCCAACTTTTACGGGGTTAATTTAGTGGAAGTCGCGAGGAAGTTTGCCGCACAGCGTCGTCTAAGCCGACGGAGGATGGTCCTTCCCCTCCCGTGTCGCCCCTTCCCCACCTCTGTCCTCCCCCTCGGGCTCTTTTGCTCTGCGAGTTCAAAACAAACCGAGGCGCGCTGTACGGCAGCGGTGCCGGCAGCCGCGTATACTCGTGTGCCGCGGCTAGATGGAAAATTAATGCCAGCAAGAGAGCGAATCCGAGTATGTACTCGACTTGCCAATAAAGTAATTGATCTTATGAAGGGGCGTGTTAAGATCTAGGGCCCCCCTCTCGACTATTATGCGCTCCCTAAGTGAGTGTACATAGTTTGCCGTTGAATTTACCCAAGAGTGTGAGAGAACTGTATGAGAAACGAGCCTGAACAGAGAGACTCTGCGTGCGCGTGTGTGTGTGTGAGAGAGAGAGAAGAGGCTTTATCTTGTTTTGCCACCGTAAATATAGAACAATTTAAATTAAAATCATTTGCAGGAAGTCTTCTCTGACGGCAAAAGTCTCCCACCGGCCTCTCCCTTCTTTCCTTGCCTTTGCGTCGGAACTACGAGAAATTAGCCCGGCACAAAAAACGGCTTATGCCTGGCAAGAAAGGAGGAGGGCCAAGAGAGAGAGAGAAAAAAAGATCCTTAATGAAGCATCCCTTAATTACTCGGGCACAATGGCCAGGGAAGAGGCCCGAGGGTGGTTGGGCTAGTGGCGTCGTGGGGGGGGGGATAGGGGCGAGGGAGGTAGAGAGAAAGAAAGGGGCACCGGCATTTTCCCACCTGTTCCAGACAAACATCGGCGCGCGCTCGCTCTTCGCAACAGCCGAGGGAGATAAGCACACGGAAGAGAGAAGCAGGAGGACAAGAGCGCGCGGTAGGTGGATGGGGAGAAGAGGAGCCAAAGTAGCTGTATGAATAATGTTCGCCGGCTGCTCGAAGCGCGCCAGCGTAAGAAGCGGAAGAAGCGCCGGGGGGAAGATGAAGTGGCCGAGAGGCTGCTGCTGCTGCTGGCTTTTTCTCTCCTTCTCTCGTCCGCGCGCCTTTCTCTTCCCTGGGAAAGAGAGCCTGCACTTCTTCGGACGGACAATGGGCTCGCGCGACGACGGAGAAAGCTAGACCTGCCCCACCCCCCGTCCTCCGTATACCTGCGGCACAATGCGGTGATATTATGTCGAGGAGGCCAAGGGTCACGATTGATTGCCCAGCAGTAACTGAGATTGCAAACGGCTTTTTGTTGCGTTGAGGGAAAGAGAAAGAGAGAAGGAGCCTTGGGATATGGCGAGTACTTTGCGCCAGGATCCGAGCTTGAAAGAAGATTATCAAACACGTGGAACTACTGTTACTTTATTATTTTTATTGCGCGTTTATGTTCGCTGAAAGATCGAGAGGAAAGAGAGAAAGAGAGAGAAAACGAAAGAGAAAGGGAAAAAGATAGATTTTTAAACTAATTAAAAGTTTAAAATTAGAATAACCTGCTCGTGTAATTATAACTTTTCATCCAGCGAGTTTTTGAAGTTTGTACTGTTTTTTTTTCCTGGTTCCTTTATTTCCTCTATTTTTTTTAGTAAGAAAGGGGTTAGAGAAGATACAATTCGTTAAAAGCTCGACGTCCATGATAATACCTTTTCTCATAAAATAATTATGCGTATTCGGAAGTATAAAATGACGTAATAAGAAATTTTCTATTCCCCCTCTCGAGTATTAGCGAATGTCCTCATAAAAAAAGGGTCCGAGTTACAAGCCTGCCGGCAATTGCTAAAAAAGCTCGTTTCTTCCTTCTTTCATAAAAACTCATTCGCGATAAATTAATCCAATGACAAGCATCAAGTGGACAATAGTTTATCTCTTCCCTTCTGCCGCACCCTTGCACTCTCTCTCTCTCTCTCTCTCTCTCTCTCTCTCTCTCTCTTTCTCTCTCTTCTTGTCCCTCTCATCGTTATCATAGTCGTCCTAATTTAGTGGAATATTAAAGTAGCTCGACGGGATAGGGAGAGAAGATAAAAGGTATCGGGAAACGAAAAGTCGTGCGCACCACGACAAAGAGACAGTGGAAAAAAGAGAGAGAGAGAGAGAGGGAGAGTCGATGTCGAGGAAACATGAAAAAGAGAAGAAAAGGAAGCAGCGATTTATCGACAAAACAAGCGAGAGCAGTCGCGAGAGAAAGAGAGAGGGAGCGATTGAATAGCACGATTTCGAGCGTCGTAACGTTTTTTCTCTGTCAAATGGCCTCCTCGGCTTCCCCGCCCATCTCCAATATCTGTCCTCCTCCTTTTCCTCCTGCTCCTGCATCTACCTTTACTGCCTCTTCTTCTTCTTTTTCTTCTTCCTCTTTTATTGGCCCGCTCATTTCCTTTATATTTCTTATTCTGAATGCTGGATGCCTCGTTGTTCGCGGAATAACAACGTTCGATAAGTTTTAAATTACGTCTCCCTTTAACGTGGCTACTCCGACGGTATTTTCTTTTTTTTTTTTTTTTCACTAAGTTTTTTTTTTTATCTTGTAGTTTTTTTGTTTTTTAAGGAGAGTGAAAATATCAGATAAAATAAAAAATACGGTCGACAAGTCGTTTTCTGCATTAACATGCAAAATTTATTCAAGCTAAGACAATTTTTGAATATTATTATGTCGGCCTACATAAGAACTCTCTTAATATTCATTAGAAACAACGTTACGCCGGGCTCTCAAGTTTTATAGTTTGTTCTTTTACAAAAAAAAAAAGAAGCTTCGAGTAGTGGTGTGGGCGAACAAAAAAGAAAATCGTAATTTAAACTTTTCCGTTGGATTCCTCCAATCTAGCCGGTTTAAAACTTCTTTATATAAATTTTCAATTAATTGTTTCAATTTTTTTCCATTCCCTTCGCCCCGTACATTCAACATTATTACCCGCTGAACTTATTACAACTCCGGCTTACGAGACAGAGGAAAGCGACGACACACTTTCGCAATTTGAAAAAATTCCACTTGAAAATCAAACAAGAGAATACCCGGGGACGCGCACGAAAATCGCTTCTGTGTAAAGAGCAGCCGATAAGGCAGCTGGGGCTAGATGGATAGATAGAGTGGCATAGGCAGCCGAGTGAAAGGCTCCGAAGCAGACCACGTCTCATCCAGCTTGTTCTCTCTCTGTGTAAGGGGTGTCGTGCGAGGAGCGGCCACAAAGGCGAGTCTCTCGCTCGCGGCCCATTATGCCAGAGGCACGGAGAGCGAGAGAAGCAAGAGAGCCGCGAGAGAAACGTCGACGGCGCTTGACCCCCTTACACGGGCTCTCTTCCCCGGGCGCTGCCACCCTCCTTCGTCTGCGGCCGTTTATGCGCGAGGGCCACTTAGGCCGGGGCAAAAGGCGCGCCGCCGCAAAATTGAGCCCTCGCTCCACCTCCCCCACTCCGGACCCACCTCCTGCCACACGCTCCTACTGCTGCTGCTGCGCTATGGAGCGGCCGAAAGACTTTATCGGTGGGAATCACGCGAGAAGTCGTGTTCCCGACTGCTAAGCTTCCCCTACCCAGGCTTCGGGCTTCTCCGGTTCTCTTTCTCTACTACAGCCACGGGGGCTTCTGCTTCTGTAATTTAGCCGGCAGTTGATTTTATCGCCGGCGCGTCCGTGGTTGAAGAGCCGAGAAAGGAGCGCAACGACTGCGCGTGCGATATGCTTTTCTTTTGCGATCGCGAAAAGCTGCACGCGCGCGAAGGATGCGCGCTGCTTGGAATTGTGTTTCTAGCTTCTTGAATTAGTCAAGAGACGTTGAAATGCAATTTCAATGCTAATTTTACGTACGAAGTTACTGGGATGTCGAATTAATACGGTTCGTGATATCGCTGTTTCGGAGTAAAATAAATAACAAATACTTTTTTTATGGGTTAACAACGATCTAACGACTTAATGTCCATTTGAAAAAAGAAGAAGGAAATAGAGAAAGGAAAGGGGGAGAGAGGGAGGAAACAATATGAAAACGAAAAGAATAAAGGCCGCAGAGTCGGAAACTCAATTTACAACTAAATCTCGCGCGAATACGACTAGCGACAGCGATAGGAGAGAGAGAGAGAGAGAGAGAGAGAGAGAGAGCCAGCGACCGAGCAGAAAACCACAATTCATTTGGTCGTCTCAACGAGGAGCTCTCGAAATCCATCATCGGCGAACAAAACGACCAGCCGCGCAAATCGGAACAAATAGGCACTGAGGGCGAACAAGGAAACTAGGAAGAGCCGCCACAAGAGAGAGGGAGAGGAAGATAGAGAAAGAGAAAGAGAGTGAGGGCCAACGCGGGTCAGCCTTGCTCGCATTAGTATGAAGACGTTCTACGGGGTCGCTTTTTGCCCGCGGGCAGCAGCATCAGCCCTCGCACACGCCACTGTCGATCGCCGTTCCATTAAGCCTCGCTGCCTAATGACGAAGAGTGATATCACGCGATGCCCATTAACGCCCCACCTTCGGGCGATGCGCGCTAGCGCTCTTATGTAGCGTGCCAGGGCCCAGGGCTTTGCAGGATGGAAGAGGGGGGAGGATCTCTAGAGTCTGCCACCGGAACTGAACTATGGCGTCGTCGACAACGCCCCGAGTGCACTACTACCGTCACTTTCGATATCCTCCTTCTCCCCCAACCCCTCTACCGCGACTCGCTCTACCCCGATCATACGCCTTCTCTTCTTCCTCGTCCCCATTACAAAGCGTTGCTTGTCTGACGCTGTCGTGTGTTACTCAAAGTTTTAACCATTTCCATTGCATTAATGCGATTCCCTTGTGAAATTTCAATTCGGCGTCTGACCATACTCTCGTTATACTACTTAAATCGTAGATTTGTGCGTTATTCGTTGTTTGTTTGATTACCCTTCGATTTAGATTAAACAAAAGAGTATTGAACTAATCGTAAGAGCGTAAGATCATCATTATCGCGTCTGACCATACTCGCGCATTACTACTTAAACCAGAAATGCGCGCATTATTTATTCTTCATTCGACTTCCCTACTGAAATATTTGGAGTGCGCGCGTATAAAAGCAAGAACGTTAAAATGAATTACGAGCACGTAAAGCTACACACTGTCCTTTTGCGCAATGCCAAACAAAATGCTGAAGTAGCGCCGTTGAGAAAATAAAAAAAGCCCTCCTCCCTCGCCCGCAATTTAATCCTGCAAGCATCTCGCACAAAGGGCGTCTACGCACTGCCTCCAAGACTTACTCATTAACAGCATTCAGTGTACCCGGAGAGCAAGTTCGTCTTTTTCCCTTTTCGCGTATATAGCACCAACTCCGTGCTTTCGCACGTTCGCGCGCGGAGTTTCTTCTCCCACCCCCGAGATTCCTCTTTTAGCAAGCTCGCCCGCGTCATATCGTGGCTCGGGAATAAAAAAGCCCTGGAAATACTCGCTCCTTTGCGGCAATCGAAAGTATATATATATATATATATATAAAAAAAGAAAAACGGAAGAAAACGAAAAAAAAGAGCAAAGGGCTGGCTGGGGCGAACTGACCGACAGCTAGGGCGTGTGAAAGAACGGACGGGCAAAAGGAGGCGGGAAATGGGTGGAGAGCGAGAGAAAGCCGGGGCGCGAAACGGGAACGAGTGTTTTTAAGGTGCGCCGCGCACGAAGCATTTGTTACGAGCTGATGGAATTTCATTTGCCAAGTTTTACCGGTGCTAGATGGGGAGGGGGTGTAGGAGTGAATTGTTGCGTCGACGCTTTGTGTTTTTGTGTCTGGGAGGTATAGCGGGCCGGGAGGCTTCGTAATTTTTCGACGAATAATTAAAATTCAAGCCGGCGCCTCTGCGTTTGAACGTTCATTTCAAGTGACGCGCGCGTCGTTTATTGTGATAAATAACGATGTGTATCGTAATGCCTCCGAATTGAATAATTTTCGGTGAATTAAATGAGTTCGAGAGAATAGAATGGATTAAACACGATTTCGTGCTCGTGTGCTTGTGTTTAAGTTGCGTTGATAAAGAAGTGCGAAACGAAGGAAAATAGAGAGGAAAAAAGAGGTAAAGGAGGCAAGGGAGTAACCGGAAGAAAGGATATGAGGAGCGGTCGAACGAGGCCGGGGCAGTAAAGAAAGTCGGTTAAAGACCAGTCGCTGCATCGCAGGCCAGCTGCGAAGAAGCGGCAGAGAGACGGGGGCAGAAGGAAATTGCATTTACTGATTTCCAGAACCTTTCAGCGCCTCTGCCCGCGCGACAAGCTGACGGAAGCGGCGAGATAGAAAAGAAAACAGGAGGACCACGATTTTGTCTCGACGTCGTTGTGAGCGCGAGCAAAACGTTCGTCGCACTTAGCAAACGATTTCGGTGTTACACCATAAGAAGCTCTCTCGCCACTTGTAGCGTTATTAGAAAAAAAAAGCAGAAATCGCGGAAATCGATAACTCGGAAAAGAAACTTCGAAATCCCCAGTGGCTGCCATTTAGCGTCGCGCAAGCGTGTACGCAGTTTATTGGCTGAAAGCAGGGCTCGTTACATCAGCAGAACGTGCGTTAGACTCGGTTAGCGAGATGAAAGTAATCCATTACAGGCGCGCTTGAAGTAATCGGGTCGCGGCCCAGAACACACGCCGAGGAGAGAGAGAGCTGCTCTCGGGCGACAAGTGCAGCCAAGAGGCGTCTCTCTCTCTCTCTCTCCGGCTTTTTCCAACCGCACCCGGACTGTTCATACGTGCGCAGAAGGCGTGTGTGCGACTGACAAGCCGATTCTACCCGCTAGCACGGTATTTTGCTTGAAAATATACCCTACGCTCCGGCAAGAGCTACTCGCGTCTTCTGAAGCCCCCATACCTAGAGACAATGCCTGCTCTACCGAGACGCTAAACGTCAAATGATTGTTGCTTCACGCGAGCGAGAGAGAGCGAACGAGTCTCTCGTTTGAGCGTCTCCCCCGTACACACAGCTCTGGTGGCTTTGCTTCTCCTATCGCTCGAATTCAATTAAGTTTACCTGCTTTTTAGGTCGCTGTTTTAGGTTGATTTAGTGCTGATTAATTTTGTCCTTAGTCACCGCTGACTGCTTTAAAGCCGAATTGAAGTTTAGCTTGCACGTGTGCGCCCGGGGGGCAGGGGAATGTCGTTTAATTAATTAACAGGCTATTTTTTTTAGAAATTACCGCGTATTTCGTCAGAGCAGTTTTATAGCTTACAGATAAAGATTACGAAAGCTGTGTGCCACATGGCGGTTGTTAATGTTTTAACTGAATTGTTTCCGACGTTAAACAAAAAACAAAAAAAAAAAAGAACGAAAAATAGTTATGTTTAAGAAAACGGCGAAAAAAGAAGTTATATACGTACACCCACTCGCTTCAACTTCAGGAACCGAGTGGTTGAAAAAAAAGAAAACAAAAATGAACCGGTCGGACTAAATTAAAAATACTTGAAAAAAACTCTCGCCGCGGAAACGACCTTATTCCCGGCGATAAAAATTTTCCGAACGACCAAGAGCAAAAAAAAGGGGGAAAAGAAAATTTTCGAATAATTTGAAAAATGCCTCGAACACAGCATACCAGCGGCTTTGCTGCAATAAGAAGTAGAAGAGTAGAGGAGGGGGGAGAAAGAACGAGGTGACAGAGTAGGTTAAAAACTGGCACTCAAGCGGCGTTTGGACGTTACAAAGCCAAAGGGAAAAAAGTAGATGGAGAAAAAACGAGATGTAGAGACCCACGGGAGGAGGCTCGGTAGATAAGGAATTTTCAATATGTACACGAAGTCCGGGTGTGCTATGCGGCCGCAGTAAAAAGAGAGAGAGAGAGAGAGAGAGAGAGAGAGAGAGAGAGAGTACGACTGGTCGGCATACATTCCAGAGGGTCGTGTCTTGTCGCTTATTTTTCAAAAGGCCCGATCTCTCGCGCGTAGCCAACTAAAAAGCCCCGCAAACAGTCTCAGTGCAAATCCTCTACCTTACGTTTCATCTATGCCGCAGCACAGATTCTCTCATTCTCTCTCTTTCTCCAGTCCATCTTGAGATATTCCAGCGAGTCGAGATCTCAATAAGGATAAAAATTACTGCTCGTGCCGTAGGGATAGTATTCGGCTTCTTTCGCGTACGGGGCTCTCTCTCTCTCAAGAGAGCGACAGCGTCGTCGTCGGCGGCGAAGCTTTGAAGGGAGAATAAAAAGACGGAGTCGGAGTGATGTTACTCCCTCTCTCTCTCTCTCTCTCTCTCTCTCTCTCTCTCTCTCTCTCTCTTTTTCTGCAGCTGGCAATTTTCCATTCATGAAGATTTCAGCCCTCCGACCTGATATTCCCGAGATATCTTTCTCTCGCTCTATCTCTCTTTGCCGAGTTTCATTAAAATGCGATAATGCTGATGTATTTTCGGTCACCTGCATTTTAACGTCGCTCCCCTGGGCTCTTTGGCATCCTCGGGCAATTCTCCGGGGACGGGCATCGAAATGCATAAAATTTACCTCCACAGACTTGATACACTCCTACCACCGCTACGTTCCCCGGTATAAAGCGCTCGTAACCGGGGCTGCTCTATGGCTGTCGGAGTTGGAGAAAATAAAAGAAGAAACAGTCGCCGCCCCCGATGAATTAAGGGACACATTCTTTCGGCTACGGGCCAAAGAGCTCGAGCCGCGCATGTCATTAACGTCATTAAACGCGCGCCTAGCGTGCGCGCAAGCTAAAACACATACACTCAAAAGCTCGCTCGCTCGCTTGAGATTCTTTGTGCCTAAGCACTGCCACGGAACTCTCGCGTACACTGAGAAAAATTGTAGGGTAAAAATTACTATGTGTCTTAGTAAACCCCGGACATCGATGCATTTTGATGAAATTTACACACAAACTGGCCGA
>JAPYYQ010001291.1:0-36348 GCA_030522585.1 Anagyrus pseudococci
TACATGAATTTTTTTGGAATTTTCCGTTCAGCTATATTCAAAATAATAGGGGGGGTCCGTTTTGCCCGGTATGTCCGTTTTGCCCGACCTTCCCCTAGAAAAGCTTTGCACGGAGCTTACTCGTTATAATAACATCTACAAGCAGTGATTGCTATTGTTAAGCGCTGAAAGCTACGACACGTTAGTCATATAAGAAGAAGATCGAGGTCGTTTGGAAGAAGTTGTCGAGAACAGCAAGTAGCATGAGAAACGAGTGAGTCGGTAAGGAAATATGGGCCAGGGCTTGGCCATCAGGCTGCACGGGCTTTTCCAAAGGGATATAAGAACCGCGAGAGAGCTGACCCCTCACGGTGGATCCGGGATGCGCGGGCGTCGGCGGTACCGTCTGATGTTCCGCCAAGCGGTTGGCTTATCAATTTGTTAAGAGCCAAGGGCCCAAGTAGAGTACGGGGCTGCGGCCGGGCTAGGGGGGCGCGTGGGGAGGAGGAGGAGGAGGCCGCCGGGCGCCGCGGTACGATAAATAACGCTGCTTAATATGAGCCCCAGTGCGCGCCCCCGCCCAGGCCAACTCCTGCTCTCCCCCGTTCGTTGCTTTATTGATCCATCGATCAGCACGGGTGGTACACCCCCCTCCCTTCACCTTACTCTTTTGCTCGCTCTCTCTCTCTCTCTTTCGCATGAGATGTTCTCCCTCTACTTCATCTGGCCGTCCGATATCTCGGGCGCCGCGGCTGAGAGAGCAGCGTGCGTGACCGCTGCTCCGCGGCTTTGATTCAGTGTGGGACATGCACGATAATTTGTAAGCTCGATGAGAGATCATAACTCCCGATGAAATGCCCCAGCTATCGCGAGAGAGACTCAGAGAAGGAGCTGTGTGAGCTCCGTGAGCTTCTGCTCCCCCCCCCACACACCGCTGCCATCCCGACTGCGCTCGTAAGCAAATTTTTTAACCCCCCCCCCCTCCCACGTTCTTATTCGCCGTGCAGACTTGGCTTTCTTTCTTTCTTTCTTTCTCATTTGAGTCAGGCAGAGATGAACTGCAGAGGGAATTTATCTCCAACAAACGGAATTTGTTGACAGTTACTAATTAATGCGCCCTCGGATCAAATGCCGAACGTGTAATTATGTAAATTGCGCCGGATAACGTTGAGAGGTTAAGCTTAAGTTTTAACGGCGTTTTATCAACGTTGATGGATCAACTGCGCGAAAATATTGCGAGTTTTTCTTCGTTTCAATTATTTACTCGAATATTTTTTTTCTTTAATACAGAATACATTAATAATCTTGCCAATGATTTATTTTTCGTAACTCCCTAAATTTTTACAAATCATTGACGTGTATAATCATACCGAATTATTTAAGCGATTATTAGAATAAAATCCAGTTTACCTTGATAAGCTTATTACGAAGCGTCGCTGATACGCGAGAGGCCTACCACGTATTCGTCCTCGTATGCATTCAAGATCGGCTAAATCAATTAAAAAGATAATGGCATAATGGAGCAATTGGGCCTTGCCCGGACAAAAGGGACGTGTTCATCAAAAAGTCGGGACTTGGCTTTTGTTGTTGACGCGCGCGCGTGTGCTGAAAAAGCGTGCCATCATCAATCAAGCAAAGCCTCAACTTTTTCATCTCGTTTTAACATACTAACAAATCGTCGCGTCGTGTGTGCGCGATTCTTTTTCTCTCTGCGCGGCATCGTCGCAATAAAATTTCCGCGAGAGCCCCGAAAACGTCCGGAGGGAGTGAAAAGAAGAAGAATCCGTTGTGCCCAAAGCGCTTTTGATAACACAAAAAACAGAGAGAAAGAGAGGGAGGGGGTACGAGGGTGGGGAGCTAAAGCAGAGGGCATTATTATGACGCGAACGGTAGTTTATTTTGTCGGGCGGCGTTTGCGCTCGAGACAAATTAACGTCGGCGGAGTAGAGGGAGATCGAGAGCACAGAGAGAGAGAGGGAGGGAGAGGGAGAAAGCGGAGCGAGATGTTGTGCGGGCGCGATTAACAAAGCCCGATACAAATTAGATTAAATCGCCCGAGGGGGGCGGCGGCGGCATCGTTCTCTTTTGGCCGCAGAAAAGGGCCCCTCGATGATACAGCTTGATAAATAGACGAGCGTCATGCGATGCTTCTCTCTCTCTCTCCGGCAACGGGAACAAAGTCTCTACTCCGCGCGGTTATATTCCTGTGCAGGCGTGTAACGAGAGCACACGTATATGTATACATCGAAAAAGTCTCGTGGCTACTTTTAGCGCTCTTTCGCGCGAGCATCTAATTTCCAGCGGATTTGCAATGCAAAATCCCGAGGCGAGCTATGCCGAGCTTTTATTGCTCCCAATTCGCGGGATTCCCCAGATGGCCTTGTGGAATCGCGCGCTGGCCGTGTGTAGTTTGTCTGTGCAACTGTTGCTAAGCTATATTCCTTATTGACACGCCACTTGCTATAGAGTCGTTTTTACGTAATTCGCGCGTCGTTTTATGAATACGATCGCGCCCGATCGCCGAGTACGATTAATCTTGATTATGACACACTTGCAACGCTTGCCTTATTCAAAATTCACGAGTGTAACTCTTTACAATGCTCTAAGCATAACCGATCTAATTAGATCGTCTATTTGCATACGCTCGTCCGCAAAAAATATCCAACTTTACCACTTCCGACGAGCTTCAACTCCTGAGATTCAACAAAGGCGCCCACAGCAGACGGTAACATAATGCTCGGTTAATAAGACCTTGTAAAACACGGAATAATGAAAAGAGCGATCGCGAGAGGGGGGGGGGGAATCGGTATACACGCGGCCAAACGGCTTACGCTCCGCAAGTCAAGTGCGCCAATAAATAATAGGCGCACAGAAGTTCCGAGTATTGCTCTTAAAGCTCGTTGCGGTTTTTCGGTGTGGCTCCAATTCGCGTACGTACACCGAGCCATCCGGCAAACAAGCCCCTCGCGTGCCCGTCTCTATACGCATATACGTACACAAGGGATGTGTACGGACGGCGCTTTGCTGTATCCATATAGCCCCTCTCGTTCGAGAGCTCAACGATGTCTCAATACACGCCGGAGCTTGGATCGAAATTAAGATCGAGGATAGTAATGATGCATCGACGTAATGGCGCGGCTATACGTGAGAGCAGAGAGGGGAGGAGGGGGGCAACCTTTCGATTCGACCTTCTTTACGCGCATCTCGGCTTATCCTCCTTTCCTTTGCTTTAGCCCTTTTTTCTCTCTCTCTCGATCCTTTGGCCCTCTTCTTTACCGGGGCGCAGTTTCCGCCTTCGCCAATTTGGGAGCGCATTAAGGCCCCCTCCTCGCTATTTATCATCGAAAGCGAGTATATACGACGAGCTATCCAGCCCTTCGTACACGAGATTAGCTGATTTGGTTATCGTGGTTAGCGCGCGAGCGCGCCATTCTCATATTAAAACGAATTTTTCGAGATTGCCGTGAGATACAACGCGCGCGTCCACGCATCTGCCTCGACCCGACTTTGAATATATTAATTTTTAGCGAGTCTATACGGCCGAGGCTTAAGATTATAAGTTCGAGGATTGATTTATGCACGCGAGCGGTGGCGGGACTTTTTTGGGAGACGCTGGAATAAATTGCTTTTGCGAAATAATTCGTAGGAGTCGCTGTTTCGACGGCTTATATACATCGGCAAATTTTTTAGAGTTGTTGTCTTAGGCGAGGTCGTATAACCGCCAACGCTCGAACAATCAATTTTAATTATCGGACACTCGCGTTAAAACGCGCGAATTCGCACGGCAGAGTTCGCAAATAGCATCTCTCTCTCGGGGCAAAGAGCCGCTGCTCTCTGGATTTTTATAGCGCGTCGCTTCTCGAGGGGGCCTAATTAATCTTTAATCGCGAATGGTTATTTTGGACTAATTGGTCTAATTGGCAGTTTTTACTTTGAAATTGGCTCGGCAGTGCCGGCAGTAAAAACGGCAAGCGGGGGCGCGTTAAACTTTTTCAACTGCCCGGGATATATACATCTCGAAATTGCGCTTGATGCGGTATGAATTCGGGCGCCCACGGCTCTGATCGGTCTTAAATGCCTTTATCGCCTCGTGTTACTTTGCCACGAAACCACACCGACACGAGCTTTATGAAATTCAATCTATTGCGATGCAACAACTTGTAAATATAAATTTATTTTTACGGAAATTACTGCGATAAAACGAAAAAAAAAAACGATTTATCACGCGTCGAAATGAAAAAGCTGTACGAGAGTCAATGAAATGACTCAATTACAGCGAGATGGCGAGGGGTGAGTTTTTGAATAGAAAATTAAACGCGTGGCCGGCATCGTGGCTCATTAAACTCTCCGCTCACAATCCATTTGACGACTTTTTGCTCTCGGGCCGAGAGAGTTCCCACTCGATTCTCGTGAAATTTCACAAAATCTCGCGGAACGAAAGGGGTGGGCCCCTGTACCGGCGCTGCTGGCAGAAAAGAAGCAAGCCGAGAGCAAGAGGTGGGGGGGGGGAGGGCAAAAAGCAAGGCAAAAAGGCGCCACAACGTAATGCCCGTATAGCAGGGGCTGCTGGTGTGTGCGCGGCTCGAGAGAGTGTCTCATTAAAATCACCGGCCCCCGCGCCGCATTATGATCCAGCGGGGCCTGCCTGCGTGTGCGTCCGCGCGCGCGCGAAACGGGAAACGTTCGGGCTACTCTTCTTTTTTTTCCCCTCTTTTTGTTTCTTTTTCATCCTCTTACTCCCCCTTTTTCGCCGCGCCAAACTCGCCTCTCTTCCGTTTCGGATTTTTCGGCTTCGGCGAATTCATTAAAATATCGGCGTCGCCGGCGAGAGGTGCGCTCGTTAGCGCGCGCGAGAGCACCGCGGGGGTAATGATAGCGTTGCCTCTCTCTCTCTCTCTCTCTCTCGGGAGGATCAGATTTATGCCCGGGCCCAGGTGGGCGTTCGCCCCTAGGCTCTC
This sequence comes from Anagyrus pseudococci, assembly GCA_030522585.1. Classification (NCBI taxonomy): domain Eukaryota; kingdom Metazoa; phylum Arthropoda; class Insecta; order Hymenoptera; family Encyrtidae; genus Anagyrus; species Anagyrus pseudococci. The sequence goes on from JAPYYQ010001291.1 coordinate 4,938, forward strand.
ACTGTAGGCGCCCAAGTTTCTCCGATTGGCCTCTCCGTGCGTGCGTCTATGGTCTACGAGCGTTTCCGGTCGCGCCGGCGGCGCCTCGGGTAGCCCGGCAGCCCTCCCCAAAAGCCGCCCGATGAAAGGTTTCAATTTGTTGATTTACGCCCACCGCACCGCATATATACGCGCGAGGAAAGCTTCGGGCCCTTTAATTAGACGCGCTCTCTCGCTCTCGGCCGGGCGCGGAAAAGCCTCTGCCGGCGCGGCTTCTCATTTCGGCGGGGCCTCTTTCAACTCTCGCCGCGGCCCCAATTACCCAAATGATCCTCGAGGACCACACAAGTCATGCCGCTTGATTCGTACGAAGCCCGGCTTATTTGGCTGTGATTATGATGTATTGTTGGATTCAGGGAACACGTGTACCAGTGTTTTTACACCGGCTGTGGCCGATCTCGACGATTCATTAGGAGGTCAGGTAGAGCTAGTGAGCAAAGTGCATTTTCATCGGTATATCGATACACGACGAAAAGCTTTGACTCGACGGTATAGATTCGGATGATCACAGAGCTGCGACTTACCGCTGTGGCGGGAAATCGAATGAGAAGCCACTTACCTGTAATGGAAAAAATTTAGTTAGTAATGTAGTGAACCAATGTATAAAAGAATATTTTTGTTAAGGTCATTCGCGTGTACTCGATGAAATTTGAATACATTGTGTTCCCGATCGAGAAATACGCGCTTTTTCTTCGTGATAATTTATTTCGTTTTATTTTATTTTAAAACAATCAATGAAACCATAATTTTCGGCGAAAGTGCAAGGCTTAACCAGGTGCCCCAAAGCCGCAGGAAACAAAAAGCCCGAAACATTTAGCCTCGCGCGCAAAAAGCCAAGCTAATAGGATTATTCCCAGCCTTGGAGGGTCGCCCGATTCAAAGTTGCTCCTCCTCCCCTAAAATTTGTTTTTTCACCCACCTCACCGCACTCGCTTTCGCGACTTGCCGTACACTCTAGCTTAGCCTGTTCTCTCTCTTTCTCTTTCGGGCGCGAGGACGAGAGAAATTATCGGGCTGAAAGTGAGTAATTGCACTAGCGGGAGCAAACAAAAAAAAAGTCGAGCCGACAAGAGAGAGAAAGGGAGAGAGAAGGGTGAACGGGGTGGGTGTGCTCGAATCAGTTAGTGCGGTCGTTCGCGAGAGCGCCGCTGGCCTTTTTGCCGCGAATTTAATAAGCGGCGGGTGTGACGGCCGGGCAAAAACGGGGGCGGATAGGAGCCGCCGAACGAGGCCGAGCGTAGAGCTGGAAGAGACGAACGGATGGAGAGGAGATGTAGGCGCTGAGGAGGACTCGATGGTTCCCACGTGCTAGAGGACGATACGTATAGATAGAGGAGAACGGGACACGCGCCGGAGAGCGAGAGCGGAAAACGAAGGGCGGTGCCGAAGAGCGAGTTTTGATGGGGCTTCCAGCAACTCGTAAATAGCAGTCATTCCTGGCGTAATAAAGCCGCAATAACGCGGCCCTCCGATATAGATGCGCAACTTTGCGCGCTGCGCCCAAGAGAGGGAAGAGAGCCTACCGCGCTTTGTGTGCATTGACGAGCTCGTAACGACCTTCGCGTATACGGCTCTGTATATGTGTGTTACGCGATGTCTATTGCCCCCTCGAGAAGGAGGATGTGCGCCCTAAGAGATCGATCCTCTCTGCCGCTGATGGGAATAGAGAGATGGCCGGCCCGGGCAACGGGTAAACTTCGCGTTATCCCGGGGCCAGCTCGGAAAAACTGCCGGGCTTAAAGTTGTTCTTATTTCCCCTATACTCTTTCTTTACAGCTCCCCCACCCCACCTCCTGGAAAGTTTAAATAAAATCCAAACGAATCTTGTTATTTGCTCGTTCTTCGATGCCTTTTTTTATCGAGTTGCTACTGGACGGAAACTCGTTGGCCAGATCTCTTTTGTTTTCTTCATAGTGGATTAGAGAGGCTGACGTATGCGCTCCTTTTTGGAGGAACGCTCGAGTGTTCATTGACCGAATTTTCGATCGGATCCTTCGAAGCAACAGAATGGAAGTCTTTAAAATGGATACGATTTTATGAATCATAAATAGGATATTCATAACATTTCCCTAACACCCTCTTATTATACGATTATGTAACCGCTTATGTAAGGGAATCTGCATGCCCTTTGTACAGCGGCACTCGAACATCCAAAAATCCTATTCTCCACTTGTCGATTTCCAAGAACAAGCATACGATTCAATCACTCAAGTGCCCAGTTCACCCGGTCACAGAATGCAGGAAATACATAGGTATACCTGTCGACGCGGAGGGAATCATTCGTATCTTAATTAGACGTCGGACGTTCCGTGGAATCTGCCTGTCCCGTGTCGTCGAGTCCAATCGAAGAAACCAGAAGCAATAAGCGCTGTCGAGTCCCAGAAGTCACACGCACCTGCGCGCGCTGGCCGATTACAAAGCATGATAATGTATCCTCTCGCTAAAAAGTCATCTTCCTCTTTCTTTCCTTCCTTCGTTCCTTTTTTTTTCTCTTTATCACTCTCGAGCCGGCTAATAGTAGTCAAATTACAATAATGAAGCGTACGATCGAGGAGGGAGCCCCGAAGTGCCGTCCATTAAGAACATCGCGAAGAGAGCTTCTAAGTCCTCTCCCCCTCCTCCTCCTGCTTCTTCTTCTTCTTTTTCTTCTTCTGTGCTCATCGTCGCTCTCCCACGTGAGAAGTCCCACGTCCTTTGAGCAACTGCCCATGTGCGTGTGTGTGTGTGAGTGCGCGCATAAAAAGAGAGCCCGAGAGACAAAACGGAAGGGGACCAGAGAGAGAAGCTGAGGAAGAGAGCGAGAAAGAGGCAACGGGGGGGGGGAGGAGGGAGATCGGCTCGTGCATCGTCATCATCATTCGAGGTACAAAGACAACGCCGCCGCGATCCCGGCAGCAGCCGAGCCCGAAGGAGAGAGGGAGCGAGCGCTGGCCGAAAAAAGTGGCTATGCTAAATAATAGGCCTCGACCGGATCCACGCCGCGATCCCGCTCTCTCTCTTTCTCTTTGGCTCGCTTCTCTCTTTCCATTCATGATCGCGGCTTCATCGGGGCTCCTGCTGCCGCCGCCGTCGTCGTTGCACAGGAATGATCCCGCGGGATTCACCAGATTCTTTTCTCGGGCAGCTCGAGAAAGGCGTGCCGCGCATCAACGTATGCGCGCACCGCTCACATTCGCCCCCACGACTAACGACTCTGCCGTATCATCCTGCCCTCCCTCTCGCGCTTACTTAGCCGCTTATGTATTTATGTACGTGCGTTTGGTTTTTTTTTTATTTCGTTTGAAAATCTGATGCGCATAACTATATTGGCTCTTCGAAATCTGAATGTGTCTGCATTTGAATTTGACATCCCTGTTTTATGCAGGTACATTCCTGAAAAATGACGGATCGAATTTAACGATTTTTGCCCCGCATTGATTGGTATATAAAATCGAGCTTGGGCAAAAGCCGCGCGGTCAAAGATAGATGTGTGCCAGTTTCAGCGCGACATACACGCATTTCAGGCTTGCACTTAGACGGAGATTTTCAAATTAGACGCCTATAGGCGGGTGTACCGTTGGGAATACACGAGCGTATTAGTAAAGCAAGCTGCGCGCACTGCGCAACGAAATTGGTTCTCCGTCGAGTTATATTGACGGCTGATCTTGTTAATCTTATTGCCGGTTTTATCCAGCGAACGCTCCAAGGATGAATCAAGCCAAGCCTCTCTATATGCGCTAGATTATGTTTGCTTCGTTTTTGTCCAATGGGCAAATTGCAATCTCCTATTAATCCGAGGTTTATTCCAAATCCGCGTAAGAAACGCCAATGTGCAGCAGAGAAGAGAGCGAGACGGGGAGAACGGTATGTGCATATCTCTCTCTTCGCGTATTTTTTTTTCCTCGGCCGGCGCACTCTCTACCTGATCTTTTCGGCAGGGCATCACGGAATTCCGTGGATTTGCGTAGGAGCCCTTGGAAAAATTATAGCAGCGCATCCGAGAGAGAGAGAGAGAGAGAGAGAGAGAGAGAGAGAGAGAGTGACGGAATACGGACAGACGGACGAGGACGGATTCCGGAGGAGGCCGAAAAGGAGAGCGCGTTTTTTGCCGAGAGCCCGGCCACCGACTCGCTCTCTCCCTCCACTTGGTTCGAGTCGCATCACGGCATCAGTGACGAGAGAGAGACGAGCTACTGTCGCCGGCAGGCAAGATCCTCGGCTCTTTTTTCTTCCCGGATCCCCATCGGTTTCGCTATCTGTTTTTCTCTCCTCCTCGTCTTAATGACCAAATCACCAGAGGGCTCGGGCTCTAGGTGTGCGGGCCAGCGCTGTGCGTCTCTAATCTCTCTCCGTACCACTGTGCTAGCGTATATAGATTCGTTCGATAAGCCGAAAACACAGTGCCTCGCGCGTAATCCCGAGCCTACTGGGCCTTTTCCCTCGAGTAACTGTCGAGAGAGGTGTGCAGGCGCCAAGTAGTCCAGACGCCGTCGGCAGCAAATTTTCCTAATGAGCTTTAGAAAGACAAAGAGGGGGGATGAGCGAGAGAAGAGGCGACGATCCGTTGGGTCTCGCGCGGAATCCAGCCGGGAATCTGCGACTGGCAGAGTAGCTCGCAGAGCAGAGACGAGCGGCGTTAGCGTTTTTCTATACACCGGCAGCAGCAGCAGCAGCTCTCGTCCCAGGCGGCTCTCCGGCGCGCATATATCGACCTGACGATCCTCGGAACGGAAGAGCGGGAGTAAGGAGGTGGGGAGAAGCCGAGAGAGTGAGCTGAACGGGTTGTTGCCGCTAACGGACAACTGCCCTGGCTACTCCTAATGCCACTCCGGCGTATATATATACATATATACACGGGGCAGTGCGTATATACACGCGCATAGCGGTTGATCCTTCCGCGCAGCGCACCGACGATCTCGATTCTTACGAGATGGAGCTGCGAGAGAGAGAGAGGAAGAAGAAAAGAATTTATGGCCGCTTCCGAGAAGCAAACGTCCTGATGGGAAATCCTCGGGATGAGAGCAGGCGTCGTGTTGTCGTGTCTCTCATCCACTCTCCGGCAGCCGCCGACGCCGCTATCCGCAAGCTGCGTATGCGAATCGCGCCGCCCCCTGTATACCGGCTCCCTTCCTCCGGCTCTCGTTCGATATTGCTTCCCGGCAGCGCCAGGCTTTTTGCGCGGCCGCGCGATCTCGAGAAATAGTTATTGTTGCCGCGAGACGAGCTTGCTACTCTTCTTTGCCTCGACGTTGATTTTTCAGAAGCGATGGCGTTGAGCAGCTTGGCATGCAAATTTTTCGGATGCTTCATATTTTTTGCCCCCGCTTTCTAAGGTAAACGCCGTACTCGATCTTTGCCCATTTCTTTTTTTCCTTTTCCATTGCAATAACAATTTTATTGATATTTATTCCTTGAACTAAGCCTTGAAATAGATAGACCGACAAAGGCATTTTCGAGTAACCATAGCACAACAGCCTGAAGCTCGAAAACGATATCTGAAAAATCTCTCGCACTCTCCTATATACCTATACTAACATCTCCAAAAAGAGCCTACAGCCGTTGAGCCGAGATCGGGGCATCGAAAATATGTAAAAATCCTTTAATTTCCTCAGGTGTGTATGTGCGTCCCGTAAATCCTTATCATTACCGAGAATTGATTTAAAACACTCGAAAATACACATTGTTCGCGAAAATGCAGATCTTATCTCGATGCGCGCGCGCACGCTCCAGCCGCTCTCCCTCTCGCACCCACACGCAGATATACGCGCGCTCTCTCCCAAGCAGCTGGCAAGAGAGGGATAATCTCTCTCTCTCTCTCCCAGCAGCAGCAGCACTACCACCCTCGCTCTACCGGCGTTGACCCTCGATTGTCCCACCTTTCTGCTTCAGCCAGGAGACACACTGCGAGCTTCGAAAATAACCTCACGAACCTCACCTCCTCCTCTCTCTCCCACCCTCGGCCGTTTCTTATGCGCGATCCTCGTGGTCCTTCGTTCGTCCTCCTACTTCTCCTTCCCGTCGTCGCTCTCTCTCTCTTTTTTCAGTCGCGCGTGCATAAGTAACGAAGCTCTCTCGCGCTTACACGCAGAGAGTCGCTCTGCCACCTGTGAGTCCGTAGCCCCGACCCTCCTGCGTTTCCTGCCGAAAACGCTCGACGTAATCGCTCCTCCTCACTCCCCTCCCGCCCTCCACTCGTTCGCTCCGAATGGCAATGAGCGGCCGTCACAAAAAATGCTTTGCATTCGTCCCCCCTCGTGCGTCCCTCGTGCGTCCCGTAAATGATGATTTGCCTGGAGACCGATGGGAGATCGCGAGATTACGACGCGACTTGACTCCTGCGACTTGAATAATCGAACGAGCCCACTCTATAGCCATGTATAAATATCCGTTATTTATTCACGGGTTAATTTAATAAAACTTGCGGTGTTTTTCCGCCAACACTCTGTGTACGTATACATACTGCATTGATTTTACGCGTACCAAGTGTCAACTGCATAGCGTAAATGAAGGTACAACTATAGACAAGATATACGTAGTAGTCGAAGAAGATTCATTGACAGAACGAAATTCAAAACAGCCGGTTAGTCGGAGGTGTCTCAGGTAGTTGAATGGACGTGGAAGCGAGTAGTAGCAGGGGGAGCGGTGGGCGGAGGGAAATCGCGAGGAGGGCTCGAGCCGGCAAAACGACGCGGTCGGATGAATGGAAAAAAGCGCGTTAGGTCTACACGTATATAGCTGTATACGTATAGCTATATAGCGAGGAGGAGGAGGCGAAACGACTGAGGATCAGGAGGCGAACGAAGAGCGAGGGAAGGGGGAGTGGGTGCGCGAGCGGAGGAGAAAAAGATAAGGCGGAGGTGCAAGCGCTCTCTCGGAGTAGCGAGAGGGAGACAAAGGGGATAAGCGGGGCAGAGTGGAAGAGCGGACAGGGGGGGGGCTCTCTCTCGCACGCGCGGTAACGGCAGCGAGGCAAGGAAGGTCCGAGAGGAAGAGAAAGAGAGGGAGAGCGAAAAGCCAGGGGCCCCGGGCGAGGTCAGCCACCGCCCCCGCCTTCCCGCGCGCGAGCAGCCCCATCCTCCCGCTTCTCATCCCTCGGAGCCTGATTACCTGCCGCCGGGGGCGGGACACGCTGTAATGAGCATCGAAGGGGTGCTCAACCTCTCAATATAAACCAACCACACGTACCTACACAGACGGGTAGACACATACGTAGACACAACAGGTTCACAGAGAGAGAGGAGCGCGCGCGACCGGCAGCCTCCACGACTCCCTCTCTCTCTCTCTCTCAGCCTCGCCTCCGCCGCGAGCGGCAAGCTCCTGCAGCTACTCGCTTCGTGAACGCTTACTCTCACTCTGCCTCTCTCTCTCTCTCTTTATACGTATACGTATAGATACACGCGCGCTGCATATCGCGCGAGACGGCCCAGCGGCGCTTGCTTTACATTTATTGTGCGATCGACGCGCGGACGGATGGTAAAGGAGGCGGAGGAGGAGGAGGAAGGGGCAGAGCTGCTCGCTTTTGTAAGACGACTTTTATGGGCCCTGAGATTCGTTTAACGCGGCTCTTTCTCTCTCGGAGAGGTGACTGCTCCTTTCTTTTCTCGATGAAACTACTTTTATAAGACGAGCTCAGCCGGTGCCTTGTGTCTTGTCTGAGCATGTGTATGGAAGTGTGTGTGTGTGTGTGTAAAAGAGAGATAGAGTGGGGTGGGAGACTGTGATGGGCTTGAACTTTGTAATTGCTTATGTGCCGGAGTTTACATTGACGTTCGGACGAGCCGATGCACCTGCTGCTGCTGCTGCCGCCGCCGTGGCTGTTCATGCGCGCTATGCGCTTCTCTTTTCCTTTTGCCCCCTCGCTCTCTCGGTTGCATGACCTCCGCCGGGGCAGAGCGCCCGTTGAAATTGAGAATTTTTAATTCCGATAAGGAACATAATTTCGCGTGCGCTAATTAATTATGATTGTACGCCGATGAAAGAGTTGCTGCTCGGAAAATTGAATTGTATATACCAAACTATATCGGCCCCAATAAACTCTCGTGATAATTGAATGATATTGAAAAAGGAGAAAGAAACGTATCGGACTTTGGCTCGTCAATTTTTACAGTTACACTCGGCTGCAATTATTGAATTTTAAAATGATGCAACGATGCGAATAAAGTAAATAACGAATGAGTATACGTCGCGCTGTGTGGAAGGCTTAAAAGATACAAAATTACGAAATTCCGAATAAACAGATTAGCCTAAATTTGAAACTGCCGCACGATCTAAATAACAACAGGGGAGAGAGGGTGAGAGAGTTTACATGGTCAGGCGAGTTATATCACTGTAATACGTGAGCGCGAAAATAAACTCGGGGGAGCGCGTTCATAAATCGTTCGGACAATGGAACACGCATATACATACGTAGCCCGAAAAACTCATCTGAATCTCCTTAGGCGTATCGAAAGAGAAAAAGGAGAAAAAAAACATCGACCAGGAACACGACAAGTGGGAAAAGCCATTTCTCTAGGGGTGGAGGGGTAGGGCCGATAGCCAAGGTCCAGGGTGTAGGTGCCGGGAAAAGGGAGGGGAACACGGGCTCGTGCAAGCATCTCTCCAAGGAGCCGATCATTAAAGGGCCGCCCACGCGCGCTCCAAGGAATGCCATACAACACGCGTGTATGGCCCTCGAGCAACACACGAGAGAGTCAGCGGGAATACATAAGCGCGCGATAAAGAAAGAGACAGAAGCTGCGCCGTGGCGGGGGAGAAGAGAGGCGGGATGATCGAGCGGCCCTCTCTGCTCAATGTTTTAACTTTTCCATGGGGGATCCGCGAGAGACACGCATACACACACCCGTCGCCTCTCCCCCCGCGCGCGTTTGCCTAATGGCTGTCACGCCCGGCGCGCTCCCCTCGGCTTCTCTCCTTTTTTTTACCCTCCTCCTCCCCCACTATATAGATTCACCAGTTCCCGCATATACGTCGGTGCCGGCTCGTTCTTCCGCACTCCTTCTCTCTTTCGTTCAAGCGAGCTCGACGCGTATGCTGGAGGCTCGAGGGGTTGGATCGGGGGCCACCCCAAAGCTAGAGAGAGAGCGACGACGGCGAGATTCGCGCTGAAGGATTCATCGGCAAGCCCCTCGAGGCTGGATTCAAAACGCTTTACACTCTCTTAACGGACCTGTTGATCCTAACCAGCCGCTACTCTTTTCTCCCTTCCCTGTACGAGCTTTTTCTCGCTGCGTCCTGTCTCTCTGTTTATTTTAAACCTGAGCAAGGAACTCGAACTTGATTGTCCTGCGGGGGGGTTGTGCAAGATGCTTGGGGCTTTCTCAGCCTATTCTTCTTCTTTTTTTCTTTTGGAGCGTAGGGTTTAGAATTCATTTTCGAGATGTTTTATTGTGGGCTTGCTAGTGTACAGTGACATATGGAGATTTTGATACTAAATTGTGCAATTAGGTCAGTTGTTAAGAACAAAGTATTAAAACAGATCCTTAAAACATTGTTCACTTTTGCTCCGATTACCATAGCATTGCAAATATATAACTGCCATTCCAGCGTAATAATTCGCATAAGCGTATTATACGCAGAGAGAAGAGTACAAAAGCTCAGAAAGCATAAGGCAGGGCTCGTCCTTAAAGAAACTTCTCGCCGCGGCTTCCAAGCAACGCGCGAACCAAAGAATTTACACTTTTTCCCTTCTCTCTTGAGCCGTCTCTCCCCGGGGCGCATTAATCCTCGTCGGTAAAAGCCGCAAGTACAACAGCCGACGGCAGAGCCGACGATATAATGTCTCCCGGGTACGTTTGAAAAAGCCCGAGCCGCAAGAACCGGATAATTTCAGCGTCTAATCTTTTTATATCTCGCGCTCTCTCGCGACGCGCTTTAGCCGGCTGCCTGAAAAATCAGCCCCTTCCCTCCTCCCCTGTACGCTCATCTGCGAAGTATAGAGCCGCTCCTCGGTCTCTCGCATACATATAAACATGTATGCGTTGAGAGGGAGGAAGCAAGGCCGATCGCGCATGCAAGTATAAAGAAGACGCCGGACTACTGCTGCTGCTGGAGCAAGAGAGAGAGAGAGAGAGAGGGGGGGGGGGGGGTGGTTGGCGCGCGAGTTTTTGTCCGAGGCCGCGACACTTCTGCACGTCTCGCGCTGACGGACGGCCCCTACGCCCGGCCAAGCGTCGATTATGATAACTATGCGAAAGAATGAGAGAAAGAGAGAGAGAGAGAGAGAGCTAGGGGGAAAAACACCGGAGAAAATATTCGCAGTCGAGAAGATCCGCAGGGAATTTCTATGAGAGCAAGTCTCGACGACGACGACGGCCCGTTAACGAGGTCTTTCTGTGCGAGCAGTCTTAAGTTCGCGCCGAAGCAAAAATTCTATTGCTCGCGTGAGTGTGTGTGTGTGTGTGTATGTATATGATGCTCCGTGGCACTCACCGTAAGTTCGATCCGTCATTGGCTCGCAGGCATCTGGAACACAAATAGAAAACATTGAACTTTAGACTGATGGAAGCTAGACATATTAAACATATATTTTAGCAGAGTTTTATTATAAGATCAACAATTAAGGGCCAATGTTACGTTGAGTTTCCTTGCATTTCCTAGATTGTCATTTCAAATTCAAATGAGACGATTTCGAGAAAAATTTTAGCATCGCCAATCATTTCTCGCCGTTATATTTTTTTTTCACTTCCCGAAAACCAAACTACACGCGATAATCGATTTTGAAACTTCCTCTGCCCCCTATATAATGGCTTTGCGGAAGTGTTTAGTCCTTCTGCAAATCTAGAAACTGAAGAAAAACAAAGCCCCAAAAAAAGGCAAACATCTCATCTCGAATTCATCGCATAATCCTAAGCCTGGCATCAAATCCGAGCAAAATTCACTCTCTCTCGGGCACAGCAAGGAGTGGCTTCCCCCCGAGAGACACGAAGAAAAGAAGAAATAATTCGCTATACTCAACGAAGGCAAAACAGAAGATCAGCAGGGCCGATAGGATTTATAGGCGCAGCCACACACAACGGTTATTCTCGCAGAAGCATCGACACCTCCACAGTGGTGTATCCCCCCCATCTAGCGCATCTGGTATTCCGTTTTCGAGCTGTCGAAGAAGCGAGCCGCGAACACGGCCACGCGCCTCAACCCTAACGGCATAATGACGGAACGGCTATAGAGCTATATCGCCGGCTATGCAGTTCCAAAGGAGTGGACGCGAGGAGTTTGGCGCTTTATCCGAGCGATGATCAGGCACACAATGACGCCGTCCGTGTATTCTAATATTTTCCTCGAAAGCCAGAGAGATGACAGAGGGGGTGGGGGAGAAGGACGCACGCGTGCGGGAATCGCCGAGGGAATCGCTAATGGGGAGGGGTGCGAGATGTGGGTGCCGCCGGCGAGAGGAACGCTCCTCCGAGCGATAGACGATAAATATTAAACGGACACCTGCCGGGCGCGAGGGGAAGTGCCACGCGTGCCATTAGAGACGCGGCCGAATCCACGCAGGCCGGATGAGAGGAAGAGGACGCGGTGTCGGTCTAGGGGGTGGTTGAATCTCAATTAGCGAGGCGTGACACGAGTATAGTGTTGAGCAATCGGGCCTCCATCTCCCGGGTGATCGAGCTCGGAAGCCCGAACGACGGACGTCCTACCTCGCGGCAATTAGTAACGGGCGGTTATTTAGTACACCGGCACACCGGCAAACGCTCGCGATTATTATTCATCCGGAGCTGCGTGTGCGCTCTCTCTCTCTCGCGCGGTCTAATTGATAACCAGCGGCTAACGAGATTCGAGACTGGAGAGCCTTTTATTTTCCATCCTCTCGCGACGGATTGCTCCACCTCCCCCCTTCTATCGTGTGGCGTCTCGGTCTTTTTCGATTTTCAATCGACTGAAATATATTCAAATGGACGGTGCCTTCGCCTGCTCTGCTCTCTCTCGCTCTGCCGGCGAGCTTTTAGCTTTCGTGAATTACGAGCGCGCTAAGGACGAATAGTAAATCTGATGCGCGTACGCGCCGAGGCTTATTTATCCCTGCTCCCGATGCTCTGCCTTCGATACGCGCCCGCTACTGCGGATGTACGTATATGCGATCGTCGAAGGATTTTATAAAATTACGTTAATTTATGACGAATCGTTTTAGATAAATATAAGCTCGCGAGGATTTACTGCTTAATTTTGCACTGCCGCGCATAGAACGCAGCTTACTTATTTTTATTAGCCGCCTGTATTATACTCGGAATTTATTATGCCGGAGGTTCGCGGGAAAAAAAACAGAAAAGAAGTATTTAAATTAAATAAGAATTCAGTGGAAAGTGGCGATTATCTTATTTTTTTCCGATTGAATTTTTCTCTATAAAATGTATATATTGCGTGAGAGAGAAAAAGAGAGAGAGAGAGAGAGAGAGCAATTGAAAAGCAATGGACACGTCGTCCTTACATCCTTCTTAACCAGGCTCTCGAGCTTCAATTATTCATGCGAAGGTGTGCGTGTACGTTCTGAAAAACAATCGAGCGAAATTACCATACGGCATGCTCGTTTCGCTTGAATTCTAATCGGTAAAAGGAAATTACTGTTAGTAATTGAGCATCGGCCATCTATATAGGTACGCATTCCTTTTTGCGCGTTTTTTTTATTTTTCTCTCCCACCAATTGCGCTTTTCACTGGAATATTCATTGTTTCAACGTTATATGTGTTTCCATTTCAACAACAATTGATATATTCGACCTGTCTTGCGTAATTTATTTGTATATAATGACGAAAACGGCGATACAATGATCAATCGATCCCGCACAGCTAACTCAAGCACACGTCCATTGTGCTCTCCTCTCGTCCGTACAGCACTACCGTTTCGATATGTGTCTTATAGGCGGATTAAGACGCACGGCAGACTCTTGCACATGGAACTACATCGACCATCATCGTCCGTTTGTTTCATTATTTACCCAAACCACGATCAGCGTATCTCGGGACTGATCCCCGTCCTCTCTCTTTTTCAATGCGCATCCCAGCCGCGTGGAAAAAGAAAGCGCCGAATAATCAGGCCCGCTGATTGCCGCTCTCGAAACAAAAATATCGGAGAAATCGGGATCGACGGGAGGTCCGCGAGGGGCCGAGTGATGCGCGCACCGGCGCAATTAACGGCGAACAATGACCGGGCCCCGGGCGCGTTTAATCGATCGAATATAGGCGCTACGGCTCCCCGTGAGCGTGGCGGTTAATCAAGCGGCAGGTCCCAAAGCACGTGCTTCAGCTTGATTTTGGCATGATCATTTGCTTCGGCCCTGCCTGAAGAATCGGCCCTGTCCGCGTGTTTGCGCTGCCGCGCTTTCTTTTGCTCTCTCCCTCCTGCCAATACGCTGGGCACGCTATATAAAATTCTACGTTGTATTGATTCTTTGGTGCTGTATTTTTAGCGGAAATTTTTGCTAAATTTTTCATTCAAGGTATTTTTCGATTCTTTTTTCTCTTTTTTTTTGTCTTTTTGCTGCGTAAGCGTCTGCTTTTCGTGCGTGGAGAGTTGGCTACTTACTCGAATGACAGTAGGCTCAAATTTGTTAATTTCGTTGCGGTTTCGAAAATATTTTTCGGCTTTTCGAAATTTTTGCACTTTCTTTTCCTTTGTTTGTAATCCATCGAAAAAATAATCATACAATATATATTTTCAAATGAAAATATATCCTACAATATGATTAATACATTTAATCGAGACAGAAAGTACTTCAGAGAGGGACTTTTTATATATTTGAGCTGCATGATATACAATTTCGTTTAGCCCAATACAAATACCAAGTTGAGCCTTTTTCGTAAAGGAAAGGTCATATCCGGCTTATCTCTCTTCTGTTATCAGATACATGAATTGATAATTCGAAAAGCAGTCGGCGGGCTTTGAAGTCTCGCCGCGCCAAGTATTGTCGCGCTGGCAATAAGCTCTCTCGTACAAGCGACCGAGCGCGTAAACCAACGTAAATTCGAGATCTCTCTCTCTTTCAAGCCCAAGCGCGCAGCCCCATATTCCCGCTAAACTCGAGCGACACGACGATTAAGATCGTCCCCCGACAAAACGCGTCAACGCGAAACGCAAAAGCCAAAGCTCTTTAACAGCCTCGACTCCATCCCCCCTCGGCCTGTTTATCTCTCTCCGGTCTTGCATTACCCGGCGTGCCCGCTTTTTCTGCATTCCTCCGCATTCCTGCGCGCTCGTTGCTCTCCTCGCGTCATCTCGAGTTTTGCATCCGTACAGACTCGTCAGACGGAAGACTAGACACGTCCCTCTGTATACGCGACAGAGGAGAACTGCGCTTCGAGCGAGAGCAGGCCAATGTCGGCCTCTCGCTTAGAGGCAAACGGACCGACCAGGGGGGAAAAAAGATGCGGCTCTCTCGAGGTATGACTAATGGACGAGGAGGAACACACGCCCCGGCAAAAAACCCAAATTGGCTGAAATGAGAGTTTGGGTATAGGCAAAGGAGCCGATATGGCTTTCCTCTTTCTTCGGTTAAGAGGACCGCTTAGTGCCGCGGCACTGGATTTGACCGACTTTGTGAATTTTTCACTCGATAACGACCTTTCGATTAATTACCTCACATCAATCGTCGCTTCTTCTTTTTTTTGTTTAAATGCGCGGTATACCTATAGCCGCGTTGAATATAGAATTTACAGACGGGAAAGTGTAAAAGTTAACGTATTCTTGCACAATCGTAGAGCGCGATTTCTCCCCTATTGTGATGAAAGTTTGATAAAAAAAAAACCGGCGCGCGAGTGCATTATGTAAATATAAGGCCTGTGGTTGGCGTGATAACGGCCGCATAATAAAAATAAATTTTAATTAATTGGGAAAGAATTTAATTATACCCACACAGCTCAAAACCGACTCTTTTACATTATTACCTTGAGCATTACGTATTGTCTGCGCGCAGAGAATCTTCCAGAAGTAAAGAAAGCATATTATATTCGCGCTATGTATCAAGCTTGCTAATTACACTCACTAAAATAAAGTTCGCAATTTGTGCTTTATTTAAAAGTTGAAATAACATTTTCGGGACGAAAATACACGAAAAGATTCGCGCTATTCTATACTATCGTGTGGCTGTGTGCCTCACAATAGCGACGATCCCGAAAGCAATAAAATATCACTGGCTCCGTATTCAATCTTTGTCACTGGGCCGGGACTCGATCGTTACAGCCTCGAAACGAGCCGGGCAGCAAAAAAAGCTCCCGGCCGGTGCCCACTTTGCGATTTCGCGGCGAAAAAGAAAAACAGCGCCGCGGAGAGAGAGGAAACGAGCAGAGTCACTCGTCGAAAATTGAATCGGACTCTCGATTTGCGGCTTAACCGAGAAAGAGAGGGAAGAGGGAGGGGAGAGAGAGAGAAAGAGAGATGCGTGTTCTTGTAATGTAACCAGCAGTTGGATCTTTTGCCGACGTCGCGCAATTGGACGTGTGGATTTGCCGTTGCGATCGCATCGTTAGACAGAGCTGAGAGCAAGAGAGATAAGTGGGGAGCGCGGAAATTAACGTGCCTCGATGCAAATGACTTTCCTTCGTTGGGAGATATGGCAGCTGCATAGGAGTAACTCCGGCGAGCCGGCTTATATACGCGGCCGGAGATTTACGCCGATTGCGTAAGGAGCAAGCGTTAAATGGATCTAGCCAAGCGGCTCTCTAAGCCGGCGGCCTACAGGAAAGTGATTCCGCGGAAAACTTTGTTTGCCATTAAAACTCACCCGCAACGCGCGCCGCCCGCTGCCGAGATGTATTTATACAGGCTTCGCGGTAAGCCGTTAACAAATCGTTAATTTCGACACCTTCGCTAAAATATCCGCGGGCTCTTAAAAAGCCCCGCGCAACGCGTAACTAGACCATATTGCCAATTGTATCGATAATTACATCGGCTTGGAAATTTTATTACCAGCGTAATAAAACCCAAGACACAACGCAGCCTCTTACCGTAACGCGCAAAAGGCCTCTCTCTCTCTCGGGCTAATCACCGCTGCCCAAGTTTGAGCATTCAAATCAGAGATCTCCAGCGCTGTGTAATCCCCGTAGAGCATCCATGCCACTGGATAATTACATCGGAGAGCGTAAAAATCGGTCACGGGAAAACGCGGCGAGGCTACTCGGCGTTAGAGAATCGGACACGTCCGCGCCGCGCGGGGCAGCGGCATTGCGACACGGCTCCGCCAACGGAATAAATTACGTGCCTGGCTTTAGGAAAAAGTCGCTTTTTCTCTCTCTCGGCTTCTCCTCACGAAAAACGAGCATATCGAAGCGGACGGCCCGTTCGAGTCGTCCAGCCTTCCTCGGGACTCGATGTTCCTCTCGATGTTTTTACATAACGCCCGCGGTCGAGGCAAAAAATAAAAGGAATAAAAGAACAGCCGGCTTCGTTATACTTTCATCGGGATTTGGACCCTTGTGTCTGCACGCTTCGTTGAAGCAGACTACGACTAGTTTAGCTTATACATCGGACATCTGATTCGGTTTGTTGTCTTCGATCGCGAAATTTGCCTCGCGCTGTAAAAATGTCTATTTATAAAGCCGGTATACCTTTGGCGTGCAGCGTTTTATAATTGTTTTTACGTAACGAGATGGATTTCAGTTCAATCCATTATTTCAATGCGCTCTCTTTAGCACCGCCGGCTTATATTTATATAAAAACGACCGGAGCCAGTCTCGCATATCAAATCTGATTTCTCTAACTCGCAAAAAATTCGGCCTGTATAGAGCGATACGCAGGCTAAGCCCGATGAGCTAGGTATTTACATAACGATCTTTGGTGGGCAACACACATAACGATAAGCGTGCATGAGCTCACGCGCGACTCTTTGTATACGGAAGTGATGGAGTAACAAACGAGCCGCTTCCGATAGCGCGGGTGAGAACAACGATCGCTCGCGTCTCCAAATCTATCCTTAGAGAAGCTGGCCTGCCAAGGTATTGGCACTAGTGTGCGCAACGCTTTTCCATTAGGCCGCGGCACAAAAGAGAACGCGCGCGCAACCGGCGGCGGGCGATTACTCGAAAATTGCACGTATGCGTAATGAGAGAGGGACCGCCGGCTCTCTCAATCGCGCCTCGATCCATCATGCGTTTTCCCCGAACAAATCGCTTCCAAGAACCACGACGAATTTCCTCTCCCGCGCTCCTCCAGCACAATAGCCCCGCGCGCGCGCATTGTTCGCCGCGACACGCGCCGCTGGACTTTGCACCCCTACTCCCGCGGACTGCTTTGAATAACAGCCCCACCACCATCTCCCAGTCGTCAATATAATAAGATTCAACCCTTTCCTCATGCTCCCCCGTAGAGTATTGTGTGTTTTCCCCATTTCCATACGACGCACTCGGGCTGATTTGCTCTCGCTCATCGATCCTTTGTCCCCTTCCCTCTGCCCGTTCGTTTTTCTAGGCTTTTGCGCGTCATCGCGAGGATCGCGTCGTTAATAAATTATTGTTGACCTTTGCCTCGATTGACAATAGATAACGACAGCAGATCTCGGATGACATTAATTTTCCTACGAAAACTCGGCATATAGAATTTATGTATTGCAGTTTTCAGAGCAACATCGCCGAGTCATAACTAAACATCGGGCGATTATTCATCACGACTCGGTGAGAATACGCTCGGCATCAATCAAATCCGATGTAAGAAGGTGCCTACACACACGTATATATAAGCGGAAAGCGGAGGGAGTCAGCTGATGATGTCACTATAATCAGGCGGCATTATCGGTAAGATACAAAGTCGGCAATCGTCGCTATATTTAAATGCGGCGCGATGCCAAAGGAGCCCAATGCTCATGCCGACGTTTGAATAATCGCCTCGGTGATAAAGCGCTTCTCTTCCACGACGTCTTGGTTGCAGGCACATAAAACGCATTGGCAAAGTCACCGGTAGCGCCGGAGCAGCCAGCCCGCGCTCTCGCTTTCAATTAACATAATCGACTGATTACGATCAGCTGCACGAGGGAGGTCATTTTAACGGGCTCGCTGTGTTGTGAGAACGGCAAAGAGCGACACGCTCTTTTTCAGTCCGGATTAACGAGCCGGAAAATGTTGCTAATGCATATCGCTCTTTCTGCTGTTCTCTCCCCCGACTCTTCGTATATCCTTGGCTTTTCGAGGAAAAATTGCCTGTTTCGCGAACGAAATACACGGCTTCTCGATTACGACTGTTTAGCTCCTATTGTTGTCCCGGAGTTTATTCCAATCGAATAGAAGTCAAATTTTTATCGGGCTTGAGCAATGCTTCTCCGCGTTATTGTTTGGATCCGCAGGGCTTGCGACATTAGGCGTTTCGGGCGGGTAAGGACTCGGAACACATTTGGCAATAAAGAAAACGGCCTATCGAACGGATCATTAAATCCGCTCGTTTTCACTATTCCAAAGCTGAATTTCTCGAATGCGCGAAAAACGAGTCGATAAATAGACACAAGACTCTCGTTGCTACAACAATTTCGTGACAACGAAGCAAGCCGACTCGACTAATTACCATTAGCGCTAGACTAAATACGCGCTCGTCCACGCACGTGATTCGAAAGAGAACAACAAAAAAGTGAGATGGAACAAAGAAAAACAACAGAAAGAAAAGTGGAGAGGGAGAGCGCGTGAGCTAACAGCAAACGCGCCAACTAAAGTCCTCAATGATATCACAGGAAAGATCGCGCCGGAAGCATAACTCGATATATATAAGCGCGTGTACGTACGCTTCTCCCCCCCCCTCTCTCAGCAGAGAGAGAGCAGTGGCAGCAGCTAGTCGTGTCGCATATTTGCATGCGCACGGAAACCCCTCCCGGGACTGCTCGCCGGATGCGCGCGGGATAATGTTACTTTCGTCATTATATATCTCCTCCCTCCTGCCGCCCCCTCTATTTCCCTCTCTCCCGAGGATTCATCTCTTCATTCGGATATGAGCGCCATGTAGAGCGACACGCGAATGAGCGACGTTTTTTTTCTTCGTTTTCTTCATCTTCCTCGACGCCACGACGTCGTATATAACATCGTCTGTGCATCGTATTTCAAGAGAGCCACGAGAAGCTCGGCAGAGTTTTATGTTTACCTACATACAAGACCCGCCAGATATTTTACATAATTACGTTTCGGCAAAAAGTTTATGGAGCTTTTAGTAATTAATTTACCTTATACCCTCCCGCCCGAGATTTACCGTCTTACTTTGTTGCCCGGCGTATACTCGTTCGATTTTTCAGGATCCAGTGGCTAACGTACGTTCATTTGTATAAGGCGTAGATGTTTACGAAAAAACAATGATGGGTTTGTCAGTTATGTCGAACTGGAGCAAAAGAATTGTTGTACAAATATAGTTCATTATACTCTCCAGTTTAAGAATATAAGAATATCAATTTTCTTCGTTGTACGACTTCGGAATGGTCAACTACAAGTTGGTACTAAAATTAGACTCTATTAGTTTGAGATTATGGAGTAGAGAGTGAGAAACGCGTATTAAAATAAAGTCTGACGCAAGGATGAATAACGGCAGCTCCCATGCATAAATAAGCGAGCGGAGAAGCCAAATAGGCAAAAGTTGATGCAAACCAATTAGCCTCGTATAGCATTTTCCCGGGGCACGCGAGTACAGAGTCTCGAGGAATATATTCATCGAAGGCGCTCGTACAAATTAAAGCCGATTGACAAAAAGGCAGTATAGAAGCAAACGAGAGCGACGCAGGGAGAGGAGGAGGCGAATATCGAGGGAGCTAACAAATAAGTGTAACGAGCCGTATACACAGCAGCGGCGGCAGCGGTAACGGCAGAGAGTTCGGGGAAGTACGTGACATGGTTTTGGCCAAGCCTATATTTGTTTAACCCGGAACTCGGAGCAGACGCGTACTCCCTGCCATTGTAGCGCGAAATCGCTTTAGCCTCCCGCGCGCCCCTCCCCCCTCGCAGTCAGCCCACTACTCTTCTTCTCTCTTCCGAGCGAATTTACGTTGGCGAACGAGGAAAAAAAATCTGATAAATCGCGCGCAGGCAGAAGCGTCGCGCTTGTAGGAGAGAGGGAGGGGTTTGTGCAGGCTTGCAGAATGTTAGAAGGCGCACGCGCGCACGCACAGAAATCGCCCTCGAGAGATCTTGTTTCCGGGGGCCGTCTCCTATCGGGATGCATGTATATGCATATCCCGACGTTTTCCGCGCACGCACATTTTTCTTCGCTTTCGTCTAGAATAACGCCGAGCGTCCGCTCCCCCCTCCGTACAACTTCGCCGCGCGCTCGCTCTATTTCGACTTTGAAACGTCCCCTTTTTTTTCAGACTCGACGACTTTCAAGGTTTCTCCGCGTCTTTTTTTTTTCTCCTTTTTCTCGTCACTTTTTTGGAATTTTTTTGGAGTTTTTAAGGTTTTTTGCGCTGATAAAGCGCGAAAAATCGTCGCGTCGAGCATTATATAAGATAGAGAGCAAGAATAAAAAAAAGAAGAAACAATACGAGCGTCATGGTAATTGAAGCTCTCGCGTGGCATGGGCAGGCAACGATCAGTCAAGGTCACGTTGAAAGTAAGCTATATAGAAAAATTCGGACGAAAAAATGCGTACGTTAGTGTTGTTATACTCGCGCTCGCGCGTTTCAGTGAAATCCGACGTTTCCAGCTGCGCCTACACACATACCTGCGTCCGCATAGTTTAGTTCGCAGTTTTGCTCAAATAATCAGCGGCATATGATTAGTATTCATAAAACAGCTGCAGCGTGACGACCCGACCAGACTCACACGTTATTCACATTTTTTTTTAATTCATAAAAAAAAGAGAATATAGCATTTATCTGAAAATCATCGTGAAACGTGATCCGGGCAATTAAAATCCATCGAGCTGACGAGCGCAGACTCCGAAAGAGCTGATAAGCCGCGGCAAGTATAGCCCGTACCGAAATCAGTGGGAGTTGCACGCCGAAGCAGAGCTTAGTTCCGGGGCGCTGAGTCGTACGTGCGCTCTGTGTATTTCTCGCAAAAAATGATAATCTCCCTATATAGAGAGGTGCAAGCTTTGCATGAGCCGCGACGTAACGTCGCTCTCTCACGCAGAGGCGCAATCTAGCGCCAGCGCGCGCACAAAAGACGGACACACGGCTCTGCGGCGGTATGTGAAAAAGAGAGGCGTATAGGTGCGTGGTCGAGGTATAGCACATAGAGGCTCTCTGCGTACACCAGCAGCCTTTATCGAGCTCGCTCATCGGGCCGCATCCGGATTCAAATTACCGCTCCCTACCCCCCCCCCCTGCCCGTCTCTCTCTCTTGCTTGCGCTTATGTTTATTTATCCAGTTATTAAAATTACATTAAGACCAGTCCGCGGCTTAATTACACAGCCAGAGCCCTCTCTCGCTCCTCGCTCACTCTCGCGATAGGCGCGCACGCATATTCGACGGCCGGACGGACGTGGCCCTGGAAAAATAAAATAATCCAGCTCCCTCTTATGTCCGTTGCCTTTACCCTTTAGCCAATTGCGTCTCTCTTTCTCTGGCGCACGGCCGGTTTGTTCGACACTTCGGCAAAGTAGAGTCGGTTTATTATGCAAAGCAGCTGCGCGCGAGCTTCTTTCGTGCAGCCGTAATAACAGCTTTCACGATTAATTTAACGCGGCGCTTCGTAGGGCGCGCACGGCTTATGGGGCTTATTTCAATGTGAGTATATAGAAGCAAATTCGCGGGCTCAAGTACAAACGACGATACGGATGAATTTCGCTGATTTGCATTACGAACCCACCTTAGCGTATGCACACACTTGTACTCAGCTGCTTTGCATGAGATCATTATTAAGACTCGCCGCGATTATTAAAATACAGTTTTAATTGGCAGCGGATGGATCTATACGTGTGTCTGGCTATGCGTTGTTCTCAAATTGAAATTATTCGCAATGGCTGAGAGAGGGCTATTACACGCTTATATGTCATGTCGAATTAAAAATCTAATTACATAATATCACGTATTACGAAAAAGAAAAAAAAAGGATTGTGTACATATCGCGTGATAATGGACTTTTGAACGTTAATGAGATTCTCGCGGTTGTGTTCGCGTTCGATGCGAAATAAAGATATTCGATGGAAATTTGTTTTAGACGCATAACGTTTGTTTCAACTCGAAACTCATTCAAAAAAATGTTTTCATTTAAAATTTTTTTTTTTAACCTACACACACACTTTGGGCTGGAAGCATCGTTGCAAATATGTGCATAATTAATGCATTCTTTTTTATGAGATACGCGATATCTCATTATATCATATTTCGTGGTACTGTTTCAAGTTACGTGTTTGTAAAAACACACATTAAGCATAGATTGTATTGTAAGAGCAACTGTGCAAAACAGACGCGCGGATTCCAAGTCTAATTAATGCGTTGTCTCTCTCTCTTTCTCTCCCGCTCGCGCGCACGCGCTATCGTCCATTTCGTCGAAATTCTGTGTTTTAACATTTTTATCGCATGCATCCTTACGGTATAACCGGGGAAAACAACGAAATTGCATTAATTTTATCGGTATTCGAAATAATACATATTTAATTCTTCCTTCTTTTTTTCTTTCTTCTTCAAATTACTTTATCGAACAAAGTCATCGCGCGCGCGCGCGCCTCGACTTTTATAATTTTTGTTGTTGTTGCAATTTAAAAAAAAATTATTCTTCAAACTCGGCGTTAATTATCAAAGTTCGTTGGCTCGTTAAGGACGGAAGTGATATCCTTTACCGAGGAGCGGCATAAAGTACTACATAAAAATGATTACTCATTTAAATGCTTGTAACGAGCCTACTTGTCGTACGTTTGTGTGCGCGCTTGCGGCAATCCCCGTCTCATTGTGTGTTCCTTGCATTATCTTTATGTGTATGCGCGCAGATAGGGACATGGGCGCGTATACACGCGGACCGGATTTTCATAGCTGATTCACTCTCGAGAACACACACGATTTCCAGCGTCGTAGGGTAAAGCTGATCTTTCCAAATTCAACCTTTTTTTTTCATTGTACATATACTTTACTTCACTAATTTCGGTTAATATTTATTCAGCCAGATTTTCAGGGTAATCAAGCCGCTGGGTGTGTATCTAGGGGGGCTTTCCCAACGTGTACGCTCGCCTTTCGCGCTAAGTAGGCTCCGCCGAGCCGAGAGAGACTGGAAAAAAGCTACGCGGCTCTCAAGGCTTGGACAAACAGACGCTGGCGTAATTAAAAGTAGAAACCTCGAATGGGTGTCACATAATTGCCTTAATTTGAACTAGATTACCATATCACGCTCTAGATCCTATAGGCATAGGTAAATACCTGTTACGCGCCTAAACAAAGTCGAGAATCCAAACGCGCCTCTGTGTACATACGCACGCCCGCCCAGTCTCTCTCTCTCGAGGGCGACTCGTAATTAAAATACGATTGCCGTCTGGCTAGGCGCGCGGTTCCATAAAAGCAAAGAGAAGAGAAAAAAAAGCGAGCCAGCTTAAAAAAAACCGTGACATCGTTACAGTATACAGCGCAGCGTCGCGCTGTACTAGTATACACACGAGAGAGGGTGCGAGCGAGGAAGCCAAAACGTCGCTATACAGCACGGCCGCGCGCAAATTGTCCTGGTTTGAAAAGAAAACAGCGGGCGCGCCAGTTGGCCTCCGTTATGTAAATGGTCTCCCTCCCTCTCTCCTTGGGATAATAATTCGTGGCCCTTGGGCCGGCCTGCCTAAAATAATACGAGTAGCAGAGGCAAATGATTCGCGAGACCGGGGAGAAATGAGGGATTTCGAGAGAGGAGCGCTCGCGCGACCGCGACGACTCTGGCTCTCGCAAACCCTTGCGGTTCCTCGCACGTAGCCGCAGACTCGTTTCGCGCGCGCGTCATGCAGCGAGTGGTGGCTCCTTGCCGGCGCATGCCATATGCCGCCTATGCAAATCTCTCGACCGCGAGACTCACTCATTTGTCAGGGCTGAGGGGAGATTGACACCGGCGTAAACTGTCGATTCTCGACTTTTTTCCTCTAGTTAAACGATTGACTATACAATTTTCTTTTTTTTTTTATTGTTTCCTGTGATTTTGAATAGTCTGAATATTTTTGGAAGAAAAAGAAGCAGTACTTTCCTTTTTACGTGACTGCGACCAAGTCAGCCTTTATCGAACGTACGTGCCGCTTTACTCTTGTAAAAGTTATACGCATCGCATTCTCTGGTCAACGAAAATGTTTATTAAATAATAATGATCCGTGTAGCGAGAAGCCAAAGTAGCAGAGCGCCAGGAGAGAAAAATAAGGGGAAAACCCGGATAGAATATAAATGCGAATAATAATGGACTGGGGAGGGATGTGTATACGCTATGGGTGTATATAGACAAGCGCGATTTCATCTGACCTCAAGAGAGCGCATTGAGGCGTTCAATCCTATTCCAAGTACGATTGATTTGAATACGGAATGCGTTTACCTGGAAGTCCGGCCTAATGCATTGCACCAGGAATCTCATAAAGCAATCAGAGCGAAGCCGGCCTAGCGCACGCGTCAGCCTTCCTGAACGCTCTCCCCCCCCCCCGCCGCCACCCTCTTTACTCTCTCGCTCGCTCTTTCCACGCGTGTTTTTCTATAAATATCCTTGAGCAGCAGTCACGAATCCGCGAGGGTATGCGCACGTAGAGACGAGAGAATAACAAGTAGCGGAGGATCGAGACGCATCGAGGCGCAAGCAGTGCACAGAGAGAACTGTAGGGACTAGAGGAATGGTGGGGGTCTAATTAGAAAAAGCCGCGGGAAAAAACGAGCCTGCGAAGTTCAAGTGTCGAGGCCGTTAGAGCACAGCTCCCCGTAGAGAGAGAGAGAGGAAGCGGAGGATGAGTCGCGTATGACACTCTCGATCTCTCGGCGCACACAAGGATGAGCCTAGGCTGTTCTCACGGATGATCGTGTCTTTCGCGACTCCCTTCTCTCTCCCTCTCTCGTGTGTCTGTGAATTATCCCGAGCGTGCAAAGATCTATCGGATCCTTTGATTAGCGCATCTCCGGGACGACGATCGGGTTGTTTATTTTATATTTATTTATTTTTAATGTGTAATACAGGCAGTTGATATTCCACGGAATCTTGGAATTTTTTCCAGCCGAAGATTAGCCACGCGCGCTGAGAGAGAGAGAAGGATCCTTACGTAAATCGTTATTTATGGTGCAATTATATTAGTTAACACACAACGGCCGCGGCGTTTCTTATTTTTTTTTTTTTTTAAATGGCCGCGCGAAAATCCATCTTGAACACACATGTACACAGGAGAGTCGTCAACGTCGCTGCGGAGCCTCGTGAAAGTACACGCGGTTTATAATCGACTCCCGAGAGCTCGGCGCAGCTACTTGATCAGACTAAAGGCTGCATTATCCCAAGCGGTGGGGGGTAATAAGCGAATCGGAATCCTTCTTTCTTCTCTCACGATTTTCCGCATAAATCACTCGGCTCTGCTGCCGCGCTACCGCTATAGAGGCATGATATTTCGCAAGGTTCGCCTCGCGGAATCCCGAGGATTACAGCGAGAGACTTTTCCCTTTCAGCGCGTCAGGGTCCCCCTCCGAAGAAACGCGAACTTGGAGGAAAAACCGAGTGGCCTTCCATTCTCGATCGATGAGAGAGCTCGTGCCGCCGAATCATCTGGTTTTCATATTCTCTTCCTGTTGTTTTCTTGCCTAACGAGTCATGCTTATACAAGGGTTGCACTGATTCACGCGACGATGTTACAACGGAGAGAGCCGGAAGCTCCGGGATGAGTTTCAAAGGCGTAAGAGCACTGATTTCTAGGATTGGCTTAGATAAGTGCCCAGTCTCTGTATTGCAGACCTCGGGATTGATGCGGATAGGGGGGGAAGGTTGCCGGGAACGGAACATGGATTTTACATCAGGAATTCCGAGTGTTATCGCGCGTCACTGGCCGAGGGGGACTGTAGGTGCGATGTGTGCTTTCGGAGTGAAGCACTTTTACCTGTGCACGCGCGCGCGCTCTGTACTACATTTTTTCGTCGCTCGTTTCCGCTGGGCGCTGATTTCGTAGATGTTTTTTTCTTAATATTTCCGATCGGCCGATAAAAGCCAACGTGAATCATCACATTTTTTTTATTTTTATTATTTTTATATTTTGTCGAGAAATAATTGTAGAGGAATTCGATAAGGGAAACGTGATCGGAGATTGCACAAAGTATTTACTGCGAATAACTTTTGCTCTAACGCGCAATTCCAGAATGTAAAATTGTCGTATTTACACATGTGCGTATAACTGTAAAATACAAGCCTCGCTTATATAGACAAAGTTTGTAACTGAAAGCCCCGAAGGTGTTAACACACAGCTAAACCGTTCTAATTAATAAAGCGCCACGCGAGCACGTTATGGACCTTATCTCTTATATCTATCCACCAATTTCCCCGGGCACTCAATCTCGCTCGAGCACTCGATCGGTTTCGGCAAAATCTAATAATTAAAATCAGCGCTTATGGCAATCGAAAGTGTGGTAGAGTATACACCAACACACAGACATTCGCACCAAACACACACGCGTTACATAAAACAGAGAGCCGGGCGTTGCTTTCGCCGAAAGTAATTTACGAGATGTATTCGCTCGTCCAGCGGCTACCGTGCGCGCACAGGTACTCCTTTGGTGGCAGCTCCTCGCGCGGTGAATCTCGTTTTCAAGGAGCATCGCCGCGACGACGTCTCTCGCGCGTGCGACGAGGTAAACCATGGCCAGAAGTAGAGGAGAGAGGCTCCGGGGAATCGGATAAATGATGAGAATTACCATATTCATTGCATTGTTGCAGGTCGCGCGCAGGTGAGCTCCCCTGCCGTATTTGGCGAGCGCGAGCGCGCATGCTAATAGGCGTACGCGCCGCGCGACGATGGATTGCCGGCAGCGCGCAAGGAGAAAGGGATGTATACCGAGCCTCCGCACTCGCGCATCTGTATACATACGCCTGCTCGCCTCTGTACGCGCTCTCTGTTTATACAGAAGCGGGTTTATCGGCCTAAAGCGCCGCGCCGACGTAGACCGCAATCGCTCGCCGATCGCCGAGAGCTGATAATTAGACGTATCTTTTTCCCGGCCTCTCATCGCCAGCCTTTACTTTTCTCGACTCGTGTCAACGCCAGGCAATTACGCTCGATGGAGCGTTGCCTATACTATTGCGTTTACCTATTTCGCACATTTCCATAAATTACGATATTCGGATAGTCGTTGCTCAAGCTCCGAAGATTACCGCCGTCACAATTATATACATTCGCGTATCGTCCTTTCGACGTATAAATATACACGGTCAATTCGGCGATGCCGGAATACTCGCTGAAAACATGCATCACCTGGATAAGCATCTCTCTCGCCGAAAAACAAATCAATCCTATTCAAGTGGTATTTAGCCGGTCTCTCGACAGGACTTATCTAACGTTCGCGGCCTATTACTCATCAATCACGCTAGGCCAAGCCGCATAATCGGGCGCGATGTAAGATAGACGATAGTAAAAGCCCGTGTAATAATGACATGCAAAAAAAAGCCCGATATGTATATTCGACGAGTGTGGGCCAAAAGTATGTTAGGGATCGAAATTAACCCTTGACGATCTCGCATTGCGTTTCGTCTAGGCATTTTACCGGCGTTTCCTTTTTTAATGCGTCAAGGACGTAGACGGATCGTTCCCACACGAGGCGAGAGCGCTCGAATTAAAAAGGAATATACGCACTGGCCGCAGACTGGCGTAACGGGAACACACGTATACACATTGCGGGCCGTACGAGGGATTCCCTGACGCTAGCGCGTGTGTCTACGTTGTGCAGGTTGCAGGAAACTCGTGATATTTAGATATCGTTCATTTTTTTGTTCTATTTATGATTGTTTATTAATTCAAGGATCATTGCTGGCTGCACGTTTCTCGTAATAGAGGTTTAACAACAATCACCGTGCATATTGATTTTGACAAGAACAAGCGTACCATGCCAAACAAACGTGATTGTAAACCGTCAATGTTTATCTACGGTTTAGCTTTCATCGGCGGCCAGCGATAATTATCTATTCAAACGTAGGCACACGAACGCACGAACGGCTCGGCGGTAGCACGTGTATATGGCTGTCGAGCTATATGGGCTATTCGGATAGTTTATTTATTCAGGTGTAACGATACGTTAAACAAGAGCTAATCGACACTTCCTTGAATTTGCATAAATTTCCATCGGCCCGGTCCCCGAGAGGCCCTGTAAAAAAAACGAGGACGAGGAAGGAAGATGGAAGCAAAAGGGGAGAAAGAAGAGAGAGAGAGAGGGAAAAATATGATAGGATAAGCTAAAACTACCGAGTCACGTATATTATATGAAGCAGGTGGATGGAAGAAGAGAGAGAGGGCCGCCGTATACACGCGTCTGCGCTTGTGTGTCAGCTGTGCGTGTGCGTCGGAATGAAAGGTGAAAAGAAGCGATAAGGATCAATCCAGGGGCGTAACGCTCGAGCGCGTGGCCCCCGTTGTCCCTTTTCCCCTCTTCGTAACCCTTTCGCTCTTTCTTTTCTTTGCCGGGCGAATGTTTTAGAGGCGCGGGAGATACGGAAAGTCGGTCGCGTGTCGCGCACGCACAGACACACACTATGCTTAGACGGTGATTTTTCGGCGATACATATGGGCTCTGTATATTTATAGGTGTGTGTGTGTGTGTGTGTGAGAGAGAGAGAGAAAAAGAAAGAGCGGAATCGAATGAACCCCTCGTTATTTGGGATCGAAGAATAGGAGGCAAGGGAATTTCGGAGTGATACCGGGAGCGCGGCCGAGAAAGGAATCTCGTAGTTGCGCCTATTCTGAATTGTAAAGTGATGGTAATGCATATACGCTGCGCTGCTACTGCTGCTGCGGCGATTTTTAAACGCGCCCGTGTGCCGCTGGCAGAGAGAGAGAGAGAGAGAGAGAGAGCAATAGTTTCGCTTTATTAAATTGATATATGTTAATGGGCCCCCTGATAAGACTCCCCGGGAGAGATGCTGTTAAATTCTGACGGTTTTTCGAAATATTCAAATTTATCTCTCTCGTTCAATGTATATATCGTATACAGATAGATATGGATTTGAACGAATTATAATTCGACTTCTTTTTTAATTGTCACTTATTCAAACAATCCCGATTTATATGGAAATGTCTAAAGACCATGTAGTAGCACTTATATTCAGTCCCGCACTAAATAGAGACAAAAAGAAAGAACGAAGCGAAAAAAAGTAGGTATGTGTTAAAACAACGATTGCAATAAAAGGTAAGAAAATAAAAGGAGAAAAAGGACGCAGAGACATACACGTGAGCTTTGAGGTACGAAGCAGCAAAGGGGTTGCGGCGGGTCGTCCGACTCCTCGTTACCCGATCGAAACGGCAGCAGTCGCCGAGAGCGATCCTTTAGTGCCGAGGAGAGACAGAAAGCAAAAGAGAGAGAGAGAAAGAGGAAGAGAGCAGGAGGTTCTCGCGCGCGAGGCGTCGAGCCGAAACAGATAAGCGAGAGAGAGAAGGAGAAAGGAAACGCCACGTGACCCCCATCCCCTTCCCTCGTTGCCTCTCTCTCTCTCTCTCTCTCTCTCTCACTCGTTCCCTCTTGAGCGCTGCTCAATTCCTTATTGGAAATCCTTTCCTGGTCCAGCAGGTCCCCTGACCTATCCAAGGTGAGATTTATCCGTCGGCTTTGCCTGTTTCCCTACGTGTTTCTGCGCGCCCCAGCCCCCCTCGGCAGCGTGTATGTACCTTACGCCCCCGGTGGAATGCCCCCGTTCCCCCCTCACTCACCTCTCCTCTCCCTTCGCAGTCTCGACTTGTCGTCCGGCCGAAAGAAGACAATCCTCTGGCTGTCTTTTGTTTTTTTTTTTTTGCTTCACCTCCCTATTCTTTTTCCTGTCTTTTTTCGACTTCATTTCTCTTTTTGATTTTTCAGTGCTAGTTTTTTTTTTCATGTGCAACTACTTCTTGTAACAGCATGAAAAGGGGAATTTATTCTATTCATTGAAGCTCGATATCAATCATGCGCATTAAGGTACATAATAGCAAATGATTTTTGTTCATTGCAACGGAAAGCAACTGTTATGAAAAATTATATTATTGTCGTAGAAATAGGTGTAAATGATATACGTAATCAAATTCGAGAGAAAGAGAGAGAAAACGAGTTCCGAGGGAAAGGAAAAATCGAAATAAAATTAATCTTTATCGATAAATGATTTTTTCTTACTCGTACATTTTTTTTAGTTGTATCATTGAGCGCGTAGCTGAAGCACCACTTAAATCACGCGGAACTGTCGTGGATATGTAAAGCACAGGCGCTTTATAATCTTATCTAACCTGATGCGCGCTATTATTTAATAACTGCTAGGTAATCGCTTAAAAAAAAATCGTTAATGCCTATTGGATACGACGAGAGTGTGGAGAGGGCCTTGATAAAGGCCCGATTTTATAGCGGAATTCGCAGAGATCACGGTGATCCGGATTATTTTGTTGATTTTCCTTGACATTCGTACGGCGTAATAATGTATTCCTATTGACAAAGCATTGCGCGAACATACGTTTAATTCTGTCTACGAGAGTGTGCTCCGACAGCTATGCCTGAGTCACGTTTGTACGTACAAGGTAATAAACTCGGGCTAAAACAATAATTTCCATTTGCCTATTGTCTCTTACGGCACTTTTGACAAAGACACTGATACCGATATCGCTCTGTGCAAATAATTTTGATATATTATAGTCAATATTACGAAATTGTAAAAAGAGGAAAAATTAGAAACTATAAGGATACAAGCATTGGGCATCGGGATATTTTGAATAGTATATTTACGTCGGATTTTGTTCAAACAGCCGCGAAACATTGTCCTCGACAAATTACGAGAAAGCAGTAACGAAATGCAAACAATTCGTCAATTCTCCGAGTATATAGAGGACGAAGAGGCAATGGTTACATGCGTCAATCGCCAAACAGTCTCGCAATGCCGTTTTTATATAGACGCTATTTGCGCAATGACATATAGGACTAGCGGCGATAATAAACCTTACCGAGAAATCATCATTCGAGAGCCGCGCACGTAACTGCAGCTTTTAAGCTCGGCTCGTTTGCCTACACACGCCTCTCGTTGGCAACCAGCCTTTCCAAAACCGAAAGCTGCTAAAAACAGCAAACCAATATACCGTCGATGCAAAAAGCGGTAAATACGAGATCGTTACACTTGATCGCGGAGCAAGCATAGCTCGCGCGCGCGATTTCTCCTAAGCAGGCTATGAAGAAAACTCATAGCACATGCGAATCAACGCGGCGATCCGCGCAGGTCCGAATGAATGATTCATTAGGGCCGGGGGAGGGGGCGAGTAGTCCTTTTCCCGGGCAGCGCATATGGGTGATTATCACAAAAAAGTACTTTTTCGGGCATTTTTTTGGAAAACGTATGAAAAAAATCATTTTTAAAAGAATTGCATATACTTTAT
>JAPYYQ010001292.1:0-36298 GCA_030522585.1 Anagyrus pseudococci
GTATTGTTTCCTGGTTGGAAGGTCACAGCTTAGCACAGACAGTTTTTACTAATTTATATCTGCATCAGCCAGATCAAATTGTTGACAAGACTTTAAAAACGTTTTGTTATGCCGTTTATAAAATTATTGAAGAGATCAAAGAATGTATATTAAAAGCTTCCGTGTATGAAGAAGAGGACTTCCAAGCTGCTATGTATGGGGGCTACAAACTGCAGCCTGAAATCACAGAACAAAAAACTATTTCTATGCTAAGAGAAGTTGAAGAAGAGTTACATAAAAAAAGTCGTATTAAACCTGCAGATGATGATGCAGAAAAAGAGGTTATTTTGATTTAAATATCCATTTCTTTTACTGATTTTAAGAATTCACAAAACTCATTAAATTTCAATTTATTTTTTACTCTCTAGTATAATCAAGGATTAGCTCTTTACGCTAGGATACGATTTACAAAAATGTTTTATCAAATTTTAACGTCAATGGGAAAAAAGGTACAGATGCAACAAAATTTAGTTGGCTGTCAGCATCTCCTTTCTAATTGTTCTGAAATGATTCAAATTATGATTAAAACGGTAAACCAAGGATCAAAGGCTGATGAAGTTAGTAAGTAGTCTGGCACATCTCAAAGTTATTCTAACATTCTGCATTTGCAGTGATTATTTAATGTCAAATTTCATTTGATAATTTCAGCAAATCATCCTAATGTTATGGGTTTTGATCCTATGATCAACCAAAGACTACTGCCACCAACATTTCCAAGATATACAAAAATCAAGCCAAGAGTTGAAGCATTAGAATACATGTCTGAACTCATAAACCGTTTCAAAGTTGTTATAAAAATTACAAGTTACACCAGTTTCCATGCAGCTTTGGTAATTATCATACATTTCGTAATATTTCTCTTTTCATTTGAAAACATGAAAATCTACATTATTCTTATTTCACAGGACTTCTTCCTGGAATTTTCACGGCAAAGTCCATGCATACTTTCGAGATCGATGTTACAAATCATTTACTTACCGACGGCTAGTCGGGTTTTTGGTGTTCACAATTTCGCTGACGTATTGAAAGACGCCGCTCGGAATTTTATTGCGCCACCAGCTCTAATGCCGAAGAGCACCTTGTTACAAAATCATCAGGCTAAAGAGTGCGTTGATAATTTTCTGGGACACTGTGCCAACTTCTTTTGCACACTTTTACAGACTAGTGGTCATAATAGAGCGAGGCAAAGGGATAGACTAGCTTACTTATTTGAAAATTTTGCAGCTTTGCAAGATGAGGTAACGACAAAATATTTGCATGTTAATCGTATGTGTTGACGATGAAATTGAGATTATTTGTTTGTAGGCTGAACGAGTTGATAGTTACATGCACACTTTATCGCTAAAAAGTGATACGCCAAGGCCACATTTAGCCTGTTTTGGAACTTGGATCTTGTACCATACGTTGCGTGTAATGGTCATGTACCTACTTAGCGGTTTTGAACTCGAACTTTATTCAGTGCATGAATATCACTATATATTTTGGTATTTGTATGAGTTTCTTTATGGCTGGCTCATATCTGCCATAACAAGAGCAGATTCATTTATAGTGGAACAGGATATTCACAGTGAATCTCAGAAAGGCAGAGGTGCTAAAAAGAGTGCAAAGAGCAAAAAGAAAAAAGTCACGCCTAGGCCGTATTACTTGGAGATGCTAATGTATCAAGCCATGCAAAATATTTGCGGAGGTTTTTATAAGGTATAACAATCAGTCTAGCATGAAAATCATTTTTTTTTCGTACTCTTACTTATAGTAGTTAAAATTTATGACTTTATACTTTTAGGCACTAGTAGGTTTCCGAATGGATGGTAGGATACCTCTACCAGAAAGTCAATTTGACTGTGAATTAGTTCGATATGAGCATAGATTATTACCATTTTCATCATTGTTGACTCCACCTCCAATTCATTACAAGAAGTTTATTCAAATGACAAGTGCGCAGATAAAAAAGAATGTATGGTGTTTTCCTATTTTTTATTCCATTATTTGATCTTAATATTACATTGAATAAACGTAATCTTTTAATTTTGTAGGAAAAAGCTACGAGTGAAAGTCAATATTTTGATGGATGTCGTCATTTTCATCAAGCTAAAAATATGTTAGAGCGTGCTTTGGAACTCAATCCATCTAATGTTAATACTGTTAATGAGGTAAATACTTATACTAAACAACAGAAAAAAGACGTTCGAAAAATGTTAAAGAAAAAATTTATTTTCATTACAGATTAATGATTTATTAAAAGTCGCCAAAACAAACTTCATCGTGCTGAAATTGCTTACGGGCGGTCATAAAAAGGATTCTAAGGAGCCACCAATCTTTGACTTCTCGTGTCACCAGCACTTCCCCATCATAAAGCTTACTTAAATTATTTTAATTGTTTTTCATATTCACATCGATTATT
Source organism: Anagyrus pseudococci (assembly GCA_030522585.1). Classification (NCBI taxonomy): domain Eukaryota; kingdom Metazoa; phylum Arthropoda; class Insecta; order Hymenoptera; family Encyrtidae; genus Anagyrus; species Anagyrus pseudococci. The sequence continues at coordinate 2,441 of JAPYYQ010001292.1, forward strand.
TAATTTCGCCAACGGAAAAATTTACTATTTGAAGTTTTTGAAACCTCGTCAGTTATACTGCTCAACTTGATTTCGTCTTCCTTGAATTATATCTAATGTATCTCAAGGTTCTGAAAATTCTTTTAAACTATATAATGTGCGATGCAGCCGTTGAATTTGACAATCTGAAATATACCTAGAAAAACTCGTAAGTGATAAACAAAAATTCACGTTTAATTTGAAAATTAGTGAATTTTCTATGGACGTCTCGCAAGACTTTCTCATTTGAGTGTCTATTTTTTTTTAAAACCCTAAGTTTGTAAATATATAAGATTTGCGCATCAGATTTGCGTCGATTGCAAGCGACTTGAAGTCGCTTGTGCGTTTTTATTTTTTAAAAAGAAGAGGCTGAGAGAAAAAGTGATTATTTTTTCTTGCTCGAGACCTCTTAACTATTTTCACGAGATGTACAAATTTTTATTTTCATTTTTGAGCCACTTTTGGCTCGCATAATAACAAAGAAAAGTTGAAAAATAAAGAAAAAGATTTGTTGTTACAATAACCAAGTTGTGTGTGTGTGTGTGCTTATGTTTTGTGTTAAATCATCGACGTTGTACAAATAATTATCCCATCGCGCACTCGATACATATATACCTCTCAAAAGAAAAAAAAAGGAAAATGTAAAAAACAAAAATACACTGTATTTCACGCGCTTGATAAAAACAGCACGAAGATCTAAGCGAGTCGCTTATATATTTAGTATTCGCACTAGTCGACGTCCAGGTGCACTTTTGTTTTTCCTAACCGCGACGCAACCTTTAACAACAGCGACAGAAGCCACATTGATTTATCAACGATGAGTCAACCCTACTACTCGCGAGAATCAATGTTCGAGGACAAGACCAAGCCGTTGATCTTCATTATAGAACGAGCTCTAATAAAGAAGCCGAATTTAGGCGGCTGGAGGGACAAGAGGAACGGAATCGAGTACAGAAATGGAGACTCGCAAACGGGACCTCCGCCGAGGCGCGTGCCCGTGGAGAACACCTGCAGCCGAAAAATCCAGACGAATCTCAGCGTCGATAAATTCACCCAGCCGAACTGCACTCGAGCTACGCAGATGTGGCGGTGAGCTTGTAATGGTTATCATGTCGTAAGCTCGAAATGCTTCGTTGCAAGCTTGTTATTATTATTGTCTTCTTGGACTGTTGACGAATAATTTGTGATTAATCGTTGTTGAACGCATTAGCGGTGCTTTTACTCTACGTTACTTCATTGCGAGTCTAAAGATTTGCCCGACACTTGTTGTTCACTCTCGAGTTGCTGCACAACAATATAATTCAACAATCATAATCGTGTACAAACGTCACGTATATAATTAAGGACATTACAATTACGTTTTAGGACGGTGAAAATAAGTTTTGTAAAATCTCGATTTACTCGAAACTCAAGATTAGTTTGGTATACATCGTTGTTTTGTTAAAAAAATTCATCTCTTCTTGCAACTTGTTCAACTTAATAATGGCTTGACCCGTACAGCGCTAGGCTTTGGTGTAAATATTTCTTTGTAAATAAAGCAGCTGTGGCCTTGTTTTAAATATCAATAGCTCAATAAATTTTAACCAAGGTACAAGTAACAATATAAAAAAAACTTGAATTTCAGATTACTAACCAATCCAAATTTATTTCCCACAAAAAAAGCGTTAAAACAAAAAAAGCGAATAAATAAAAATGAAAAATAATAAAACTCGATGGAGAGCGATAAAAATTCTTGCCATCGTTTCAGCCGAGATTGCTACATACCGAGTCTCTCGGACGAGTACGTAACTCCGCAGCCGTACGAGACGTCGGAGGAGATGCAAGCTCGCTTGGACGTCGAAGGGAAGGCCCGTATAATCCAGCGCTGCTACCGAGCTTACAGATTCTTAAATTGGATGAGGGACTGCGCGGCGATCTACAGAAAGCTTAGGGAGGAATGCGAGAGACTCGAGGAGGCGAAATACCAGGATCGCAGGTGACTACCTTTTTTTAATTTTAAAATCGAATATCTCGCAAAACAAAAAATAATTTAATCCAGACTACGCCGCGAAGCCGAGCTGCGAGCTCTAGCCGACATAACGACGCGGGCTGGCCTGCAAGCTCTACTGGAGCGCACGGCAGCGGAGGTCGCGGAGTGTCCGAAGCGCGAGCGAGCCCTGCGCCTGTTGGCCGAGCGTCAGCGGGCCCTGAGGATCACGAGCACCCGAGTACCGCGGGAACTGCAATCGCGCCGTCAAAGACTGCGCTTTCTCGCGCGCCAGTGCGAGCCGCGCCGCTGGACCGGGCGCAAGGGCCAGCCCGTCGAGATGCTGGGCTTGCGTAATCAGGCGGCGATCGAGTGCCGAGATTTGTACCGGAAGCTCGCGGCCCCCCTGCCGCTGCGCGATCCCTGCAGGATGGAGATTCTGATAAAGGTGTGCCGCCTTTTCTCTTCTTCCTCTAGGTGTTTTGTCGGCTTGACTTTCGATTTGTAATTTCGAGGAGGTCGAACGCGCGGAGGATTGTTAAATGTTTACGAGCGCTTTGTTGGCTCTGTTTCTCCGACCGAGGTGACTCCTCCTCCTTGCCGCCTCGGAGTAAGGGCTTTTAGTCGGGCCGTTTTATTTCGCGAGCAGACATGGATAAGCGCCGATATATACGGAGTTTCGATTTTTCAATTTTATGATTTTCAGGCTAGGGGCTCGATCGAGAAGCACAACTGCAAAGCGGCCAATGTCTTTCGAGCACTGCTCGATCAGGAGATCATTATGATTTCTAAGGACGTGAAACAGCGGAATTTCGCTAATCTGAGGAAGAGAATAATCGGTGAGGCTGTGTTTTTGTGTGTTCGAATGGCTTTGATGGCGCTTATAGGTCGAAGATTCGGCGAAAAATATGTATTAGAGAGAAATAGAGAGGCGGGAGCAGAAGAGCAGTGCTTGCTTTACTTCCTCAAGATAGTTCAAACATCAATTATTTGCCCTTTGCCGTGTAATACATATAAAAAATGCATTTAATGTTAAGTCAATGCCGCGCCAAAGTTTCGACCGAACGCTTTCCCGCCAATTTTACGAAAAGTAGGTTACACTGAATAATACATTCGGCTGTTGATCTTTGAAACAACGCTCGAATTACTCGAGGCCCTCGCTACCCTTCCCCCTCCCACCCCCGATTTCAGCTAATGCACCCATTATCTTTTAACGTTTCCCAACTGTACGCCCGTTAATGAATAATTCAGCGGCGTTTAATTTATCGAACACCCCTTGCATCCGCGTTTTTTTTTTTAAATTTCTCTTCATCCTTGTTGCCCAGGGGCTTTTCTGAATTTCCTAAGGTACTCGCACAACTGCACCTGCCGAAGCGTCCTCGACGAGTGCATCTACGCGAGGTGCGACTACGAGTTCCGCGAACGTTTGGACAAGACCCAGATATTTTGTACGAGCTGCCGGAAGATACTGTCGCGCAGCCAGTTTCCCGTGAGCTCGAGGAAACACCAGTTCGACAAGTGCAAGAGTAGCTATCACCCCCTCCTCCCCGCTAATTTCTTTTATTTTTTGTTGCAAATATTAAATCACTGCTTTGTCGTAGGCTGCCTGAGACTGCACGAGGCCGCCGAGGGCCCAGCTGAGCTCGGTCCGTTCGTCGCTCTCCTCGCTCAGATCAGGATGGAAGAGCCGGGCGGCGTCGCCGACGCAATGTCGCCGGAGGACCTGCGCCACCTCGTCCTCGACATATGGCGCGGCCGTTCGGCCCTTAGCGAACGACAGGGCCTCGGCGAAATGAGACTGCCCCGCTACGTACTCGCCGAGCCCTGGGCACCTTGGAACTGTATATTGCTCGTTGAGGAGGAGGTCGAGTCGCATCTCAGGGTCGGCGGCGCCGGCGATCACTACTCCATACACCTCAGACGGAAAATTTCGACGGCCCATCGGGCTGCCAGGATGGACTTCAAGTTAGTATACCGACTATTTTTTTTTTGCAAATGTATTTTTTTTTAATGGTACAGTATCGTAGCGCCACGCGTGAGATTATTTTTTTTTCTTAAAAATTGTCGAGATAAGTGAATAACTGGAAACTGCATAGCTGCCATTTCTTTGGCACGAATTCTTCCAATATTCATTTCGCCACGGCAGATGGTCTCTCGACGTCGGCATGAGGCAGTGCGCACGACGTCCTGGCTCTTATATTTTTTTTCCATTTTTTTCCTTTTGATACTGTATCTCTGTGTTTCCTTTAATTTTGCGACTTTTATCGACAACGCGTTTATTCACTGTTTCTTTTTTTTGCGCGTGTTTCTCGTTTATTAACAATTTTATCATCGATCGACGAACATTATGAAATTAAAGTCCAATCGAGGCCTCCGTCACAAATAAAACATGACAAATCGCCGATAAATCAAGTTCGTATAAATTACAATTACTTCGTATTCCGAAATCCCCGCATCCAATTATCTTGCGCAATTACATGCCGTTTGTTTTATTTTCGCCCCTGCGCCTATTTATTTTTGCAGCGAGCCTTCCCTGGCTAACAATACGCAAAAAAAACACAAATACTTTAGCAGCGTTCGTTTCGATAAAAATAAAACCTCCCGTGTTTATCTCGTCGATTCTCCACATTTGAACGTATCGTTTGCCATATCTCAAGTGCTCGTTCAATTAAGAACAAGACAGATTTCAGGCGGTGTAATACTATACTCCCAGTGAAATTGAATTGCATCTCCGTTGTAGGGGCCTCGGTGCATTTGAGGCATCCGGCGATTTGGAAGATGCCGATGATGGACAGCAGGACGAAGTGGAGTACAAGACGACTATGCCAACAACAAATATTTCCATCGCCTCGTCCTCCTGCGTTTGCAGTTACGAGGGCGAAGGTTTGTGCGAATGCCCCACGTGGACCGACACCGATTACGGATCTATGTCGTTTAACCAAGTGTAGGACGATTAGGCGGATGTTTTTTTATACTTTTTCGCTCTCTTTCTCAAATTATTATTGCCGCACTTCTTTTAGCCCAACGAACTTTATAAAAAACGAAACAAATAAAAGTCAGCAGCAATGGAATTGCAATCAGCATACCTATGCCAAATTTTAAAAGTCACCTCATCAATTTCCCCTCTGATTACATCTCGGAAAAGCTCGGCTTTTTTTTTTCATTCCTCTCCAGGCGGCAGGATCTCCCCGCGCAATATACACGACATCAATCAACGAATCAACGAGACAATCCAGACGTCGAGATAACGCGAGAAGCGTATAAGCGCAAGGGGGGATGGAAAGCCTTAGGATCGACCAAGCGGCCGAAGAAGGTAACACGTTGCCGTTGGCGACCACATGTTGTCGAGGCCGAGAGAGAGAGAAAGAGAGCTTTCGGCAAGCCGGCGCTATAAGAAGCCCGACAGATCCAACAGTCTGAGAGGGCTTTTTCTATCCTCTCCTTCTCGCGGCTCTTTTTCCTTTCTAAGAACCCAAGCCGCTTAGGCTACTCGAGCCTCCGTCCTTCGTTCCGTCAAGCTTTCCCCGTCCGCAGCCGTCCCCGGCTTGATCTCGGCATCGACTTTATTAGCCAGGTATTAAATTATACACGTCAACGGTCTTATTCAGCGCTCCGATTAGCTCCTCGGCTTTGTTTTCTTTCTATTCTCTCTCTCGCACTTGCTCTCTTTCACCCTCTATTTTATGCTTTTCTCCCCCCCCATCCTCCTCTGCTCGCTGTATTTTCTCACAGGTGCTTCGAGAGCGAGAGGAGAGAAGGCGCCCGGGCGGGCCAATAAAAGCGATTTTCAAGATTGTTTTTCTTGCTTTTTGCAGTCTCGCCCCCGCGAGCGCCCCGGCTAGCTTTGATGAGAAAATAAGTCGGCGTTATTGGCTTCGCTTGTATTTTGAAAATACATAGATATATAGATATATAGATATATTTTGAGACTTGCTCTCGGGACGTGGGCGCTGGTGGTGGCTGGCGCTGGATTTAACGATAGAGAGACCTTTTCGTAATTTCAAATGAAATAGGTAGATAAGAAAGTTGCAGGATTACACGAGGATGGAATTTTTTGCGTTTCCACCGACGAGTAAATTGAGCGGGAAAAATTGAGGGGAAAAAGAGCGTTAGTGGCGCTTCGACGCCGAGAATCTGCGTTTTTAATTTCTCTGTAGAGTTCGGTCTATACAACTCCGAGATGGTCGAGGCAAGGGGCCAACAGTACAGCTGTGGGAATTAAAGGTGCGATGAGAAAGTATTCTTGAGCTGTCAGGAGAAAATTATAATCCCTGCATTTGTTGAAGAATTATTGAATTAGTAAACATCTAAATTGACCAACTGAACACAGCGTCCTTTAACAACGCAGTTAATTATGAAATCTTTGATAAAAAGCTGGAATTTTTCAAGTGCAAATAAAGACAAGGAGGCGGACCGAGCACTTCCGAGATCCGTTGCTCTTCAAGTGGAAAGGTCCAACAACAGCCTACGCGAGCGAAGGAGTATTGACTCATAGTCGTGCTATTTTCACACTGAAGTTACGGCAAGCCCAGTAGCAGCGACTCCATTAGCGAAGATTACCCCCGAGAGTGCATACACTGTGTAAGCACAAGCGGGCCAAGTGCGTTAATTTTGAAAAACGCTCCCTCCCCCTTCCCTGCCTAAGACACATTCGAATCGGCTGACAAATTTTTTTAAAGCTCCCGAGCTCGACTATTCTTGTTTTCTTTTTCTCTTTAATACGAACGAGTGCTCACTCGCGTGCTCATTGTAAAGCTGTGCCTTTTAGCTTGTTTTTTTTGTCACACGATAAAGTTTACGTTTTGAAAAATGCACGAATACATTAATCTCGAATATCGCATTGCTCGCATGTCTATATACATATATTTTCCGACGCACGTCTATATAGATTAACAGTGAAGTTGGATGTAAAAATCGGCTGTCTTCATTCCTATTGATTTCCGTTATTATTGTGTGGCAATGATAACCGCGGCAGGGAGCACTTGTAAAATAAAGCCGAGGGACAAAATTAATGTCCTTATCATCGTCGTGATTTAAAAGTGTGCACCTCGCAGGAGGTCGCCTGCGCGATGATCCCGCTGTTCGCCAAGCGCATACGCGGACAGTCCTTCCGTAACACTGGCGCTATCTTGGCCGTCCAGCTGGTCTTCACATTTGTCGTCGCGTACTGCTGCTCCGTCTCGTCTGTTATCCCCCTCTCTCTCTTTCAACTGTGCAATCGAACAGTGCTCCAGTACTTTACCGCTCTCTCTCTCCCTGTCGTATACGTTTCAGGCCGATGATCAGCGAGTTCTTTGGACTCGAGGCTGGATTGAGAGGACCACTGAGGAACTTTGCCTTGTGCGTTTGTGTTTGTTTATTCTATTCCGAGAGTGCGCGTTTTAACGAGAGCGAGATTCAAGAGAGCCCCGAGTTTATTCTAATTGTGTGGACTTTTACAGTGCGATCTTCGTCATGACGTACTTGTCGATCCTGTACAGCGACTGCCAGTATCCCTGTGACATGCTCAGCCTTGCGGGCATGGTAATTTCATATGAACTTTAGCCTCAGCCAATTGGATCTAACCATAAACCGAGCCTAATCCCCAATTTAAAATCGGCTGTTGTAGACCGTGGCACTAACCTATGTCATGACCTATTTCTGCGTTGTCCAGGGCGTTTCTGATGTTCTGCCCGCGGCCATGGCCCTCACGGCAGGTATCGTTACCATGATATTTTTCATCGCAATGCACATGTCGGTAAGCTAACGTACATCCTTTAATTTACACGAGGCTTACTCTTGTAAAAAAAAGTAAGCGATTTTTTCCGATGATTATGGTTTCCTAGTTTGACGTGACGAGGCAGCACAGCAAATTAATGGTAATTGGTCTCATCGGCATTCTGTGTTTTTTCTTCAAATCGTACCTCATGGGCTCGGTCAGTAAAGAGTTTGGTGCCTACGCCTACGTTTTCCTTGTAGTTTCTATACTATTAGTAAGTTTATACATGTATATTTATACTTACTGTCGAATTTGTTATTAAAATAACAAATGTTTGTTTTTCATCGCAATATTAATTTTCTTCCTAGTTCACACTTTTCGACATACAGACTATAACAGGTGAAAGGTACCTTGAAATGGATCCTAAGGATGTCTACTATGGGGCAGCCCGACTTTATTTTGACATTATGTGGATTTTCATGTTACTGGCGGTGCCTCTTTGCAAGGGAGACATTATAATCCCGAAATAATCTCCACATTAGTAATAGAAGCATCGTGAATTATTACTTTTTCTCTTTGACTTCAAAAATTACCATTTATTTTTCCACTCTGGTAGGTTAGCTAAAAACAATTATGTCGATGTAAAATTGTTACTCGACAAGTGATGATCAATAAATCTGTCACTGGCGGAGACGCTCTTGTGGATTATAGGAACTCGATCGAAAAAATTATGAAAAAAGAAACTTTGAGAAACCGAAAAGCAGGAAGGAAGAATAGTGGAGTTTAATAAAATGATACGCTTCTTTTTGGACTGTGGTTAATGAACAATATTTTTCTTTATAAGATCCTAATTATAAGATAACGTTAAATAAGTAAGATTGTATACATCTTAATTTCAAAGAGAATAAAAAAAAGGTTTCGCTAAACAAAGTAAAATTTTTATTTTAGTACGGAAGTAAAATGAGTCTGTAAAAACTTGGGTGTTGAAAAAAATTTTATACCAGCCCTTCACTTTTTATTATTTCCCACTAAATTATGGTCGTAGAACAACAAAGTGTACTTTAGCAAAAATAAGGATCAAATTTTGGCTTTCTAAAATGTTTCTTTGATAATGGTTTTATGTAGAAAAAGGAAATTCAGTAGTGTAGCTTACGTTACGCTTTTCTTAACAAAGAGCACCGTTTAAATTAGTTTATTTTGATATCATGTTTTGAAAATTAGCTTACTAGTTAAGAAGATAAGGAAATTACGTAATTTTCGCACTTATAGTAAGATCAAGGAGTTAAATTCCCCGGCATTAATAGGTAATTTACGCGGTTCGCACCTTTTTCCTTTTTTTTCTTAAGCCGGACTGGATAATTATTCCGCATATAATTGGTCTAGTTAATAAACTCGGGCTCTGCGTAAGAAAGTTCTATCAAGTTATTCCGGCATTTGCACAAAGAAAATTCGAGTAATTTTTGCGACTGTTGCCTAATTAACTTTGAGCTTCCACCAATCTTGCGGAAATTGTCCTGGGAGAGTGGGCAATTTCGCTGGCGCGGGCGCGGAGGGGAGGGAAGGCGGGGAAGGGGTGCAGTGATGAATTTTAATTCAAATAATGAAAGTATATCATCGTCGCCGCGGCGCGTTAAGAACTTTAATATCAAGTGTTGGAAATTCTTCTTCCTTTAGCGCGGCGGTGGCTGCGAGCTGCCCCGAGACGAAATTAATAACATGAAAACGCGATATTAGCCTTCTCGATTACTCTTTCGCTTTGTTTTATCGAGATCGAAGACGGCTCTTTTTTATTTAATCTGATGATTTGTGCTGTACACGAAATTTTCAAGAAATTTCCAGGCAAAATATTGGAAATTTCGAATGAGCCCCGCTTTGTAATGTATATTTTATCAAGTTGTAAAGTTATCGAGCGAATGTAATAAATTTTCATTAGAATGCAAATTGAAAATATTTTAGTATAGACAATTACTCGAGTTGGTATTTAACTTTACGAACAAATATGTAAAGGAAATACTTTACGCGAATAACTTGTGTGTTTTTCTATTAAATTCAATTTGTTTTCGAGTAATTCTTATTAAAATTGAAATTCAATATTTGTTGTATGGACAGTTTGCTCAATTAAAAGCAAACATTAATTTAACAAGGTAACAAAAAAGTATAAAAACGAAAACGTACGTTCAGCGACAATTTCGAAAATCCCCGTGAAGCCATTAATTCAACGCACTTCCAATCTTGCAGAAGCTCCCTCTCTCACTCGACCAGTCATGGTCGTCGTGGTGGAGATCGAGGACCGTACATCACCGAAGCCCTTCCTCGGCGGTTGGCGTAACGTCGCTCGGGACCTCGAGTACCACGACGCCGCCTCGCAGACCCGCGCGGCAGATGTGGCTCCCGCTCGGCATCTCGTCTCCGTGCGCGTGCAGACGCGCTCGATTCGCCGGGCGAATCGATCGACCCACGCCCCGGGCGTCGAGCGAGCCGTCCAAGCTGGGCCTTACTTTCCCGAGATCACCGACTGCCTCGTGCAGCCTAGGAATCCGTGGGAGCTGCGACGCTGCAAGGCTGCCGGGACGATACAGCGCTGCTACAGGTGCGATTTCATTTGATTTTTCCATATAATTCAGTTTTTATAGAAAAACGGGGAGGGGAAGAAAAGATTGATAAGTTGATAATTTGATTGATCGAAGTACGACGACGTGTGGGGATATAAGCTTCTATTCTCCGGGTCTAATCGCCTGGGCAGTTACAATGTTTTTTTTTCGTCCTCGACATCTCGGCAAAGCCAGTAAGCATCTCGTCGTAAGGGGGAGGCGAGCGATTAACATTCCGATAAGACCGCAGGAGAATCTCTTACTGTCCAGCGAGGCCATTTTCGGGATTCTCTCAACTAGCCCCCCGTCCTGCTTCTCTCAAGCTTGTACACGTCCAACGAACGAGGAAGCTGCCGGGGCTTAGAGGACGATAAGCCGACGCATGAGCGCGCGGAAAAGAGAGACGAATGCCTTTGGCTGGTTTTTCCCCGTACCCTCTTTCCCGTGGAAAATAACGGCGCACAGCCCAGATCAAAGTGAAAATTGGCATGCGTGAATCCGATAAGTCGGCGCAAACAGCAGAGAGGCTTGTTTTATCGAGCGCTTGGGATTCTCCCGCGGGCTCCAGCCGAAAGAAGCTTGAATTTCAATTCCGCGTGCCAAAGAGCGACCGAGAAAAAAAGAGAGAGAGAGTCGTGTAAGGCCCACCGTAGATATTTAAAGCTCGCTAAGCTGCGTTACCTTCGTTTCATTACGAAGCTTTTTTTTCTATTGGTTAACGATGTTTTTAATTAATAAGCGATAGATTTTCTTTTATTCGGCAGAGATTAAATTTATATTCTGTTATTAGGTTATTCAACATTGTTGGAGCAAAGAGGGAGAGGGCTAAAGCGCTAAAGTAACTATTTTAATAAAAGCCAGCATACCGTATCGAATATTCGACAAATAAGCGTTCCCTCATCCCCTTCCACTTCCCTAGTCTTGTTTTAGTTTTCTTTTTTATTGTTATTGAAATTCAACAATGAACAACACGAGGCAGAAATAAAGTGATTTTTCAAAATAAGCCAAATATCCCGCGAATTGCTTTTTATTTTCCCGCTCAAATTTTCAGAGGGAGGTCTGTAAAATTGTTTTTCCAAGGCTCGTGTTCTCTCTCTCTCTCTCTCTCTCTCTCTCTCTTTCTCTTCAGCAGTTTTAACGAGTAGCAGCCGGGATGAACGTCGACGACTTATACAGAGGTGAATGATACAAATATTTGCAGAGCTTATCGCAGCCGACGGCTCGGTGAGGCTGCCAAGGAGCCCGACGACAAGTCCTATTGTTTGCTCGGAAGACTCGACAGCCCTTTGGAAGATGACAGGAGTAACGACCTCATCGATGATCGATTGGCTTCCCCAGTCGAATCGACGGATTGCCAAAGGTATACGAGTTTCGGAAGATTCCTATTATTCCGATTTTGATCGCTTGATTTTTTACGCAGACACGCCAGCCCGGACATCGGCGATAACTTCCACATCCTAGAGCCATCGAGCGGTCCGCGAGGTCGTTCGGACCTATCAGTGCTGCGCAATCTGCTGGACCGTTGGAGCGCCGCCGAGGAGTCGCGCATCCGCGAGAGCCTACAAGATGGGCCGAGGCAGTCGGCCCAAGTCGACCGCTTGCGCCGCGAGCTCGAGGTGCTAAGGGCGATCGAGCGCTCGAAGAACGAGCTGGCGCGCCGCAAGGCCGAGCGCGTCAGGGCCGACTTCCTCGACGTCCTAGCCCGGCCGATCCGACTCGAAGGTACACATAGACCTAAGCATCTAAAATCGATCCTCGTACCAATCGCCGGAGCTTCGTCGCAGGTCGCAGAGAAGCTCCAGCCTGGAGCCTCGAGACCCTCAACGTCCAGCGAGCCCGCGAGTTTCGCGACCTGTACGAGGCCCTGCTGACGCCGGACGACCACGAGTTGACCGACCGCGAGGCCAGAGCGGAGCTGCTCTATGCGGTAAGGAGGCTCGCTGGCCAGCACACCTGCCCCGCGGCCTCGAGCCTCGAGTACTTGATCGACCAGGAGCTCTATCTACTCGCCACCGGCGCCCAACCCGCGAGGCTCGGACACCTTAGGAGCAGAATGAGGCTGGCCTTTCTCAACCTCGCCAGGAGAGCCCTGCTCCGACATGACGCGAGAGCTAAGGTGAGAATATTATTGGCTATTGGAAATGTCTATACTTTATTACGTTGGGAGTTATTAATATTTCTATACTCTGGCTTTCGCCTGCAGGAACAATGGGCCATATAACCAATTTCCCTCAAGCTTTTTTCTTCTTCTTCACTTTTTCTCGTCAAATTTCTCGTTATTCATTATAAACTTGCCAACTTCCGCCAATTTTTGCTGGAAAAAGTTCGTTTTAAAAACTTGGCCTTTACCCTACCAGACGAACATGATTAATTAATTGCTCTTCATTTATCCGCTCTCCTCCTCGTTCTCGCATCTTAAATCACAATTAAAACTGGCCAAAAGAGGGAGAGAGAGGAATAGAGAGCGGGAGAAGGTGAGAGCTGATTGGCTATAAATCAATCTATCCGAAAAATCACGCGCTATTAAACCGTCTATAAATCAAAACACCAATTCCCTCCAAAAAAAAGTTAATGAATCCCCCATAAAAAAACTAAAAAAAAGTAAAATAATAAAACGAATAAAAAAAGAAAAGGGCTTTTAACAAAATTTCTTTGCCAACGCAGTGCAAAACTAGGACACGGCTGTGCCCGTCGTGTAACCGGCTCAGGGGAGTCGAGGCCTTCGAGACCGATCATCGCGAGAGAATGTCGAGGACGTGCGCGGACTGTGCGGCTCTCAAGGCGAGGAGCCGCGAGCCGGAGCTCTGCCTGGAGATTTACGAGAGGATGCTCAGGGAGCTGAGAAGAGACGAGGCTGCCAGGTAATTAAAAGTGCTGCCGAGGATATCGGCTAAGGCAGAGAGAGAGTTAGCTCTGCTTACGCCACAGACACGTGGAGCAGCGCTGGGGGAAAGGGGAGGGCTCAAAGGGAGCTCTACTGGAAAATGAGCTCGAGAGCTGTATTGATAATCACTTTGCTTCGCTCGGCGTTTTACCCGCTAAACCACTCTCTCTCTACCTTCGGCCCCAAGTGTGCACGGGTCGCCCCTTTTTTTTGCCTTCACTATTAATGAGATGGATCGATTATTCGATCAGCATCGCGTTGCTTTGATTAAGTATTTTTCTTTAAATTCGACTCTGCCCTTTGCGCGTCGAACGCTGGCCGAGCGCGAACGTTCGTCGCGCGAAAATAAACGAGCTTAGCTCGTAACCGAGATGTTTTAAACTGAAAAAATAACTTGAGCTTTATTTTTCTCTTATTTTTTCCAACGAAAAACAAAGTTTCAATAACAAAGTATATACATATCACAAAAAAAATAAGAAAAAGAAAAAAGGCAAAAGGTAGTTTAACGTATGCTCTTGGCTCATCAGGCGTGACGGGTCGAGCAGTCTAGCGTTCGCAATGGGCCCCAAGGCAATTCGCTACCTCGTGAACGACATCTGGCACGGACGTTCGGTCTTCTCGGATAGCGACGAGCTCGAGCGGCTGCGCTTGGCGCGTCTCGAGCCCAGCGCGCCCTGGGCGCCCTGGAATAATCTGCTGGCCACCAGACGCGAGGCTCGCATGCATGAGATTCTGGCGTTGGACGCAGCCGGCCTGCCGGCCGTTTATGACGAGGAGCTCTGCCGCAAGCTCCGACGGATGAATCTCCAAGCGAGGCTCTACTTCGAGTCGATGGCCAGACACGCCGATACTGGAATTTCCTTGTAAAATTATTCAGATGAGTTTTTTTTATTTTTTTTTTTCAACTTTTGTACTTTGCTGGGGGACAGTGTATATGGGGCAGCTGCAATATGGAGCACCGTGAAACTCGGGCTTTGTTATTAAATATACAATGTAGGTGGTATTTTTTTAAACCAATTTTTAGTCCACCTGGATTAATAATTTATTACACTGCGGCGACAATAAAATTTGTGCTACGGACTTTACGTGTAGCAGAGCTTTAATTCTTTTGGATGAATTATTTTTAAGCTACTTTATTTATCGCTACGGTAATACTGTATTTATAAAAAAAATGTATTACCGTATATTTAATAAATGTAAATTAAACAAAAGCGCGAATACATATACCTCGTCGACCTTTACTTTCTTTTTTTTGTCTCTCTTTACACAAGAATACATAATGCAGATTAAATAATGTCGAAAATTTCGTGAAAATTAATAACGCTTGAAGATCAATTAAACAACGTCAAAAAATTCATTACGCGAAGAGAAAGACGAGCACGCGCACCTTTTTTACCCGTGCGAATTTTAATACGAGGAAAAGCGTTGAGGTACGTAGTAGCGAGAGCTTTTTCCCGTTCTCCTCTCTTTATTTCGGCCTCCTCCGCAGACTCTCTAATATTACCGTGTAGATTTTTTGCTCCTTCCACCCCCTCCTTCGCCCACGTACACAAATAAACGTAGCCCTGTCATTTGTTTCCTTCGTGTACGTACGAAAAATTCGCATGTTCGCGCTTATTAAATGAATGTTAATGACCGCGAGAGCTCCCTCGTGGCCTTTCTCTCTTCCTCTGCTTTATGCTTCTTTGTTTTTGTTCTTATTTTCCTGCGCAATTTGTACTTGTGTACGGTTGCGTAACTTAAAATTAAAAAATTCCAGCAAGATCGGTAGGACGTAATATTAATCATACTTTTGTTTACATTTTTTAATGAGTCCCGCATTATCACGCGGCGGTGAGACTTTAATGACGCTTTCGACGATGACGCGCGGAAATCTTCGGAAAAGTGAAATTCTATCCCAATTTCAACGATATTCCCCGGGAAAGAAAATATTTGCGTCGTTAAAATATTACAATTCACTCTCTCTCTCTCTCCTCTCAATAACGGTACATCGACTCGACATTGATTCGCGTCATCATCGCCGGAACGACCCGTAGCCCGCATATCGAGAATAATAAACCATCATTTCCAGGGACGTCGCATCCAAGCGTCCTCTTCAAACTTATCGCATGATTTATTCTTCCTACTCGTTAAAAAAGCCAACGAGCCATGGCCCATCCAACTCTCAACACAACACACCCTAACGCATCGAAATTTGTTTTCGAAAAACCAACCGACCAACAGCGAAAAAACATCTCGATGCTTGTACACAAAACACGGCCAGTTGCACAGATAGACGGGAGAGCACGTAAGAAACCATTTAATTATCTCCTCGGTCGCGTTTTTCGCGCGCATTTAACAAGCCGTTCGGCCGAAAATCCAATTAAGCCGTCATTTTTTTTCCTTCCACCTCCAGCTGAAAGAGAGTCGTTGTTGTAGAAGTGGTAGTAGTAGTAGTCTAGGGTAGGGGGCGGGGGCTGTTCAAGGAAGCTTTGAGCCGCTGAGTCTTTGTGCCCGACGACACCCGCCTAATTGCATTTTTCCATTTTCCCTCCGTGGCGCTCTTTACCCTCGCCCTTTTCCGCGAAAACTCGACAGTCCGGAGAGAGTGGAGGAGGGGGAGAGAAGGCGCGTTGGAAAAAAGCCGTGGCACAAACACGGAAACCCTTTAATTAAAAATGGCCTCCGAGTCGGCAGGAGGTCTCCAAGAGGCCGTCGAAAAAAAAGAATTTCTCCCTCTCTTTCTCTCTCACTCTCGTTTATGCGGCAAAAACGGCCAGTATCCCGTTTGGAAAAAAGCTTCGGAATTTCCTTTCGGCCCTACGGGCCCGTGTAATCGTATCGCGAACGAGGGACCTGCTCGATTCGCTTTTCCTCTCATTTTCTCGCGTCTTGATTGGGTTCGGCCTGGTCTCTATTCAAGTCCTTCCCCCCCACCCTCCTTCCTCCTATCCTTTTCTCGGGGAAAATCGAAGCTGGTATTATCGCGTGTGCCCGACGCGCTTTATTATATTACGCGGTGAATTATTATTGCGCCTTAATCCTTGCTTCCGATTCTTTCATTGGGAATATGTATATATATTTTAAGGACGTGCTCGAGAAGGATCGGCGATTTCTTTGTTATCGCATTATTCGCGTTCGCGCGGCTTTATTGCCGAGGATTGTTCTTTTCCGGCTTTTCAGAAAAAGGAACTTCATTTATCATTCATTGCGAATCGAAGTCGGAGGCGGATAAAATTAAAGTTTCGATTCTGTTAAAAAATGCTGAATGCTCTTTACTTAGCGTTTATGATTTTTTTGATTTATTCATAAAGTTCGAATGAAGAATATTGATTAGTCTATACATCAAAATCCGCGCACTTCAATATAACATCGTAATTTCGTTGAATAAAAAATTCTTTTCTTTTTTTTTCTTTTTTCTTCTCAATTGCGGCCGGTCCCAACGAAAGAAGAAGAAGAAGAAGAAGAAAAAAGGAACGAAGCGATCGATCGTACGCGCTTCTGACAAAATTTTACCCCTCGGCCCAGAGTTGGGCGTTCTCGCAAGATTGTTTAGCGCTTATTTCCAAGTGCTAGACGCGTCGTGTATCGTTTCGATTTAGCAAACATCGAAACTTGGGATAACGGCTTTACTGGCGGCCTCTTCGCACCAGAGTAGCGGATCTTTAAAAGCTATTTGCGAAGAACTATAAATAAGTCCGATTCTCAGTGCGATATAGACAGAAATATATCAATGTCGTCTCGCGAGAGAGAGAAAGAGAGACACACACCCAGCAGCTTCCGCTTTAAATGCAAATGTCCCTCCGGGCGAAGTGTCTTTTGCCCTCCACTGTATTGAACTCGTCGTGGATGATATTCCTTTTTTTTCGATTAAATGCTCGGTTACGAAGATCCTCGAATAGGCTCGAGTGATAAAGGGTCAAGTTTAGTACGGCGTAGGGCTTAAGTTTCGAGGGATTACTTTTCCATCGATTATTATTGTTTTTTTTTTTTCATTTTAAATATAGGTCGTGAGTATAAGATTTTGTGAATCATCGTAATCACTTAAAATACGACCTGTAAGATTTCTGGTGGAAAAATATATCACTGACAAGCAAACAATAAACTGTCTTGTATCGAATTTATGATTTTTGTTTGATCGTCCGACGTGATTTACAATAGTGGATTTGACGCAAACAAGTCGATCAAATTGTATATATCTCATGCATCTCTAATATCTTGCTTGTATCAGATTAGATAATGACCCTTAATTCGGCTGCCACAACGGTATTTTACTATATATAGTATAAGTAGCTCTCGAGACCCGTTAGTCAGCTAATATTATTCGTAAAACGTGCGGAAGTAGCTTGCAAGCTTTTCGAATGGCAAGACCAAATTATTGCATTATTTTCTTGTCGGCCCTGCTGCTGTGCACAGCCGCTAAACTGTCGACGGTGGAGCACCCCGGCGATTTGATATCCGGCGAAAGGCAAGCCGGTGATTTTCTTTACTGGAGCGACTCGGTTCGCCTGGACTCTCCGATCTACAGGCTGGAGAAGCGTTACACGACGCCGAATTTAAATATAACTTATATCGAAATATTGAACGTCGGTGGGTCGAGCAACAGCGGCTGGTCGAAGATCCTGGCCGGCGGCGCTGGATCTCCTTTTGTGCTTTTTGGATTCTACCGGGACTTGTTCCAGCCGTTTCTATTCGACATATACATTTACGTCAAATTTAACTATTGAATATTTGGATGTGATCTTAACGTTTTCTCACGCAGCTTGGACTTTTGTAAAATTGTAATAAACGAATTTCAGCACATGATCGCACGATTTATTTGTATAACTCATATCGTTTTCTCAATCATCGACGATTTACGAAACAAATCGTGGCAATATAGATTTATCTGGACTATTTAATCTGTGTACAAGTGTAAATCGATTGAAAATTCTCGCGTTTGTTCTAAAATTATTATCTTCCCCATGACTTTCAAGATTCCAATCTTCCGTGATAATATCGATTTATCAGATAACTCTAGTATAGTTCTAAAACATCGTAATTCCCAAAATTTATGTTCAAACTGCGCGGCCAATGTCTAATCTTGGTAAAGTCGTTCTACAATAATATTGGCTCTATTTTTAATAAATTCGTCAGTAGCTGGCTAAACTTTACCGGCATCAACGAGAAAACAGCAAGGCGAGGTATAGAAAGAGAGGGGGGGGGAGAGGTTAAGTCGCGCTACTGGCCCACCATCAGTTACCACCACTGATTGCCAACATCTACTCCGCCAGCTGCCTTAGCTACTCCACGAAGCTGCGGGACTTCGAAAATTACACCGATGAATCAAGGTGAAAAGTCGAAAGTGACCTCTTCCACGACCAACCCTCTCTTCCCCTTCTTCTCTCACCCTCTCTCTCTCTCTCTCTCTCTCTCTCTCTCTCTCTCTCTCTCTCTCTCTCTCGTTCTTTCTCTTTCTAAAATCTTGGCGTCCTTTTGCCCGCTGATTTCTTTCGAGATTTTCCGTCTGAGATATTTTTTCAAAATTCTTTTTACCTTATTAAGATAGAGTAGGGGAGAAATTTTTCAAATTTAGGATCGTTTGGGAGGGAAAGAAAAATCGTCGAGAGGACGTTAATGAGATGATTTTAAAATTGAAATTATTTTATTGACTTTGATTTTTTTTTATTAAATCCTGCTTCATTAACTCTCCGTTGAATGTCGTTCATAATTCAAAGTTTACAGTCATTATTTATTAAATTTTCCTCGATTAAAAAGAAAAAGACAAATTATAGCCGAGCGTAAGAGCATCGCATTCCAACGCACCGACCAAAAATCATCCCACTAAACCTCATCCCTCGCGCCTCTACCCTTTTCAACCCTTGGTATCTACACCAGAGCAGCAGAAAAAAAAGAATGTTCATCCCAAGCCCCCCGTAAACTCTCAAGCCCAACAACATTTCCAGATTGATTTCCCGGATCTCGTTCTCCATCGTAATCCGAGTTTCCTCTCTCTCCATCACCTCTTATCCTGTTTTCTCATTTCTCTCTCATCCCAGTCGTTTTATCTATCCCTCGCCGCCTACTTCCTCGGCGCTTCTTCGCGGAAGGGTTGTAGCGGAAAAGAGGAGTGGAGAGAGAGAGAGAGAGAGAGGAGGAAGCCGCGGGGCAGTAGCGACAGAAGTAGCAGAAGCAAAGATTGATGCGGCCGTCTCTTTAACTTTAGATTATGCTCTCCGCGCGCCGCGCCCGCTGCAGGACAGTGAGAAGTTGGTGTTGGGAGACAGTTGGACTGCGAAACTTTCCGTCGTCGAACTTTCGAATTATCTGAATTCGGGCACCGCTTCTGCCCAACGTTCAGGATAACTCTTCTCGCCCCCTCGTCCCCCTTCCCCTCCCCCGGCCATCTTTCGCGCGCGTTACTCGGATATGCCGCGCTATATACCGGCGGAAGAGTCGCAGGAAACATTTTCGCGAATTCTGCCGACGGGGACTGATATTACTTTTTCTGGTTATCCGCGGGATGTAGCGCGGCTTTCGCCGCTTTGTCTTCCTCGGAAATGTCGATGAGTCGAGGCAGAGCCCGATGAAAACAATTGGCCGTTTCGCCGGAAAAGGGATCTCCGAGGTGTGGGGGTACTTTTTGTTTTTTATTTCCCAAGGGAAAATTAATTACAGTCTCCTTTTTTTTACCTAAGAAAAGTAAAATGTCGGAATCGTCAGTTTTTGTTTTTAAAATTTTTAATTGTTTTGCAGTAACGCAATATCACGCGGAAACTGATATAGTTTATTTTTAACGCTTTTCGGGAGCTCTGGTATCGATAGAAATTGGCTAATTGATACACTTAGCCGCAAATAAAGAACTCAGCCGGCTCGATTTTTCTCACTCCTTTGAAAAGTTTTAATTGATAAAATTCTTCGTGAAAATTGAAGAAAAGCGGAACACAAAGTACATCATCGTTTAACAACTCATTGGATGAAAAATGAGGGAAATAATTTAAGTGTCCTGGCTGCACTTAAGTAGCATTAACTTACTTTTTGAAAAGTTTTATTGAAAAATAAGTTGCAATTTTTTATAACGATCCATCAACATCGCTATCGCGCGACCGTAAAGAATCACTTCTATTATTCACTTTTTGCACAATGCGAGATGAAAAAAAAATAAGAAACTCGATCGCAACACCCTTTCACTATTATCAAACGATGTATTTCCGATTCCAACACCAGAGGCATAAAAATCCCATCGAACAATCCAGTCAATGCGTCAGATCGTCGTAATTTCGGGTAAACAAAAGTCAAGCGATAATATTTTGAGGTGGTCGTAAAATTTGTTGCTTGCATCGATTGACGATAGAGAAAGATAAAGAGAAAGAGAGAACGAGAGAGGGCTGGTGGTTGCTGATGGTAGCACACGAGTGCCGCTCGTTTTCTCGCCTCGCCGAGCTCATAAATATCCAAGCTTCAGTCGATCATCGCTCTGTTATCGCGTTTTAATGGAGTAGCGTGGCTTTGGAGAGTGGTTGGCTCATCGTCTATACCGCGGCTGGCGCAATTATATCGTTGCTGCGGGTAAATTGTTATCGCTCTGCTTTGGCGGTTGGACTTTGGTTACGTTAAATAGGCGGCTAAGGCTCTTAAAAGATTGACGATTCATTTTAATGAGCTTTCCCGCGTTATCCCCGCTTTTTTTCCCTCTCAATGATTTACGAATATGACGAGATTCTCATTGGTATTAATGGAAATTTTCGTTAAATTTTTTTTTCATTCATAATATATTTTACGTTCAATTCGCCAATGAATTATAAAATGATGAAAAAATAAAAAATGGAATAAATAATAAACTCTGTTTTCGTATAGAATTATCTCAATAAAATACCTTCAGTCTGATTTATGGCTCAATAAAAAAAGAACGATATTAGCTTCGTATTTTTTCTTTTTTTTTAATGTAATCAAAATAAAGCTGATAAAGAAATGGCAATATTCAACTGTCATTGCTTACGATCGGACATTTTCTCATTTGATTTAACTTTGCTGATTTATATTGTTAATAGAGCCCAATACAAGAAAAAGTTAAAAAAAGAAAAAAACGATTTCTGCTTGTGACAGCCGATAACTCGAATATCGTTTCGTATGGTTGAAAGGACTTTGTTTACGTGAAAATGTATAAAATTTAATATCGCATGCGCAATATTAAAAGAACAATATTGGCTCTATTAAAATAAAAATTTTTAAAGAAACTTTATTTTTATTCGCAGAAGCCAGAAATAAATTATTTGAATTTTCAGTGATTACAGAGGAGAAAATTAGATTCATTAACATCGCGCGGTAAATTAACGGTTTGAATCAATTATGGTTTACAGCGAACCCACGTAAGTGAGAACTAAGGAGTACGCTTAGCAATTACTTCCGCAAATATACATGTGTATTTACATCGTGCTAATTCAACCGCTAATGGAAAGGTGCTCTCATTAATGCCATTAGCATTTTTCCGTTGACATTAAAAATTCATTAACACCCCCTTCCCCGCGTATTTTCCTTTACATTTCGACATTGAAGTGGTAGAAAAATTTTAACGCATGAATTTCTAATGCGGCCGCTGTTTTATCAATGTAATTCATCTGAATTATGCATCCCTGCCGATCAATATTGCATCTTGTATAAATTAATATTTGGTCAGGCCCAGCTTTTACAGCATAATTTTAAAGCGCGCCTTTCAACAAAGCCGTCTCTCGCCCGCTACTTGTTACAGCACCGAAATAGTTCGGTCTCGAGCTAATTTTCACCTTCCGAAAATTTCCAAGTATTCTCATTAATTTACCAACCTGACCCTCAGCGAAATTTCATTCCCTGCCCGATCCCGCCGTTCGTTGTGCGCGGATTAAAAAAAAAGCGCCTCAAACCAACATATCGGGGGATCGCGCACACAATAACGAGCGAATATATCAGTATTTTCGAATAATCGCCGTAAAATCCAGGCTTTTCCATAACCAGCCATTACATCAAGAGAGAGAGAGAGGAGAGCGAGAAGGGGGTGACGGGTGGCCGCGAGGGTGGACTTTCGTGCGGCGCACGCGATAATCCGTCACGCGGGAAATCGAACGAAAATATGACAGTAGCAGAAGCGCCGTATCCGCGCATAAATCCCCCCCCCCCCAGCCAGCCAGCCGTCGTCCCTCATCGCAGTACTCACGGACAGAAGCATCGTGTTTCTGGGCTCGTGCTCACCGCGAGAGAGGGAGAGAGAACTGGCGGCGGGGCACGCCGCGGCAATTATACAAATCGCACCGAATCGGCATCGCTAATTACGCGTATACGCCGGCCGCGTGTCCCTGTAATTGATTCCGATCCGGGCGTATATCTCTAATCGCACGGGCTTCTCTCTGCCGGCTGGCCGACATGCGCCAGACTGGCCAGCTGTTATCGGCGCGCGCTTGTAGCCGCGCCCCGACACTTTTGCTCCGTCTCTCGACCCCCTCCCCCCCCCCTGCCTCTGTGATCCTCTGGCCTATCGTGTGTGTACCTGCCGCGAACTGGTACACGAGTTAATCCAGTCGATAAGCTGTACTAGCGAGCTCACTTTTGGCGTGTTTTACATTGTGTAAAGGGTAACAAGTGCAGGGCGCAGGTTTTGCCCGCGCGCCCTCTCCGGATTTAGCATGCGATAGCGGCCTTGTGATTGCGTATTTTCGGCTCCGATCGCCTGTTCGACTTTCCATGTATATACGTTTGCGCTGGCTTTTATTCCGTTGGCATGTTGTTCTCTCTCTCTCCCTTCGGCGTGTTTGAGCTGGAAATGATGATTTGTTAAAAATCTTACACGACACTCGGGTAAACTCGGGCGCCTCGTCTGTATGCGTTTACGTTGGCTCTCTCGCGTTGTTTTAATTAGCCCGCCTAAATTAAATCGCCGCTGATTCAAATCTCGCGCGTCTCGTGGATTTGTTTATCAGCCGGATCAGCCGGACAAAGCAGCCGACCCGGACGAATTATCATTCGGCTGCTCTGGCTATCTCCATTCAAAGTCGCCGCGTCCCTCCTTCTTGGCACGCGCCTCGCGCGACATACACAAAACTGGTCTCGGTGCGTCCGATTGTTCCTTACGAAGCTCTCGGATTCGTTTTCATCTCTTGCTCTGGCTGCTAAATGAAACTCGTCGTTTAGATTTCGAATTCAAACGGCGAGCCGGCTCCGGGGCTCTTTGATGAAATATTAATGCTTTTGTTCGTTAAAAGGATTATGTTGTACCAGAGATATAAGCGGCTCTTTACGGGAACAGCGAAAAGCTTGCACCGACTAAACTTGCCTTGTTGAATATGAGAAAGGAGAGAGAGAGAGCTGCTGCAGAACTTGCAATTAGCCGAAGTTATGACACTAGGGAGATTTTGATGCTTGATACGGGGCAAAGGGGGATTCTTTGCCATTTTCAATGTCGACTAATAAGACAATGACGCTTAGCTTTCATTAAACAAACTTGTATTGTTCAAGTTTGACTTGAAGGAAAATCGGATGAATTTCGCCCGATAAACTGTGTAAATACGCGAAGCTTTAACAAACAGTTGACAAGTTTTTTTGCTTCAAAGGGAAATTTAACGAAAAACTCGCGATGCACATAGAAGAGCACTCGTAGAAAGAGTTTGTACATGTTTGTGTACTGAATATTACGTGGAACGTCTCGAGGGCCCTTTACAAAAGTATACTCTGGATCGGCCAGTGGTGCTGCGTAGCGGACGCATCCAAGGGATATCTATATATGCGTCCAGCGGGGTTATGAGAAGTTTAAGACCGCCGCGGCTTTTCACTATATCCCGCTACTTTCGCATGGCGAACTCCGAAAATGGACGAACGCGATCTATATATGTGTGGCCAATATCTGATTCCTTTCTTGTCCTCGACTTTTCTCTCGCTCTCTCTCATCCTTTCTCTTACGCTACGGCGAGTTACACACTGTCCGCTCAACTTTTCACTTGTACGTGCAGTTGATAAGTTGATTTATTATGGCTAGCTGGCGAAGGGAAAAGAAATTGAAGCTTCGATCGATTTTTCTCTCAAAGATACATCTTGCAATCGGTGGACACACAGGAGAGAAACTTTAATATTTGATTTCAACGAAATTTCCGCGTGTTTCCAGCGACTCGTTTTCCAATACAAAAGTGCACTACGGACTTATTCGAACATTGATGGATATAAAAAATTGAGGAAAAAAAATAAATACGGACACGTCGAAAATAATTCTCGATTTTTTTTTCAAATTGTTATATGAACGTTCTTTCTTTCTCGGTGTGTTTTTAATAATTCTAATCAAGATTTATTCAATTTCCGATGTTAAATTGCAATCAAGACGTATAATGATTGATGTTTTCTTTTCGTAAATGGAAATGACAAAAACATATGCGGTTGGGTTTGATAAATTTTTACTCCCGATAACAATGCAATGTTTATTATCACGAATAAACGTATTTATTTTGAAAAAAGATCCATCACAGTCAGACGATTGTAGACTGATTGTAGAGAGAGGAGAAAAAAATATCGAGAGGGAAGAGGAAAAAGAAGAAAAAAAATGAAAAATCAGGATAAACGATTATATTGTCAATAATTTTCAAGCTCGAGTATGTGATTTATCGTTGCCGACTGGTGTAAGTGGAGAGAGCTACTCAGTATTTTTCCTGTGTAGCTCGGATAGTTTGAAATATCCATTAGAGCGACACATCCACAAACTTCCTAATTCGAGCGCATGCTTTCTTAAGATTAATGTTACTGATTACTGAATGGTTTCGTCGAGGTACAAGCTTTCGCATTAAAAAATATTTTCTATACGTGACTCGAATAAATTTTAACAAAAAAAAAGTAACAGGCTAAATCCACTGTAGTTTTATTTTCTCTGTTTTTAACAAAAAACAATATCTACGAGCAATACATTGAAATACCATAAAACATTATTTTGTTTACTTTTACTATAAAAGTTACAAAAAACGCACGCAGTAAGGGCATCTGGACGAGCAGCAACAAAGAACAATTAATGGCTAAAGGGAGTAAGCGATTCGTGTGTGTATTTAAAATGGAAAATAAATTCACGAATTACTTTACGTTTGCGTACGCGTACTACGGCGTATATAATATATATATATATATATTCCACTGCCACCTAATGCATATGCACGATTCTTTTTCAAGCGAACGGAAGCCACGAACAAACGTCGCGTGAGAATAGTATATAATTTAAAATTTGGCGGACTACCAAAACGCAGGCTTTGACGCAACACAATTTCGCCTTCCCTTTTTATTACCCTTATCCAAATAAAACAAAGAGCAAATTGTCGGGCGAAAAACAACGTAATTTTTCAAATCTTTTTGTCGAAATAAAGTTTATCTTTAACATACATTTTTCACAAACTCCGTTGAACGAATAAAGGAAAAAAAGGAAGAATTACGGTTCGATGTTCCGGTAAGTAGTAAATAACGCGGGGGGTTTTAAAGACTGACCACACGTTTATTTGAGCTACTTATAAATTACAAAAGGGGTAGAGTAAATACATTTTTGCCGTGGATTACCTTACTTATAGGTTTAAAATGTAAATAATAATTTAAATTCTTAACATAAAGTTGTTATAAATAATACTAAAAACATCGCGTACGATTTAAGAAAAAGATAAGCTTATCGCAAAACTATGCGTTTTCGTGACTTTGCGTTTACATTAATTTTACTCCGTGGCGCGAGCTCGGCCCAATACAGAGAGCGATTATTGTAAGTCGGAATCTTTTCCGTGGCTTCATCGAAAGATTTCGGCTTGAAATTGCTCTTCCACAGCATCAGAATCGACAGAAAGAAAAAGTAAATAATTTCGACGACGCTGATGAGACTGAAGCCGATGAAGACGCCGCATATACCGCCGATGTTACCTAAAAGAACAATGAATTATCAGTGCTGTGTGTCGCGCGTTTTATTAATGACAGGCGAAAATATATGAAATAACACGTATTCTAACTGGTCTATTCTGACAATTGCAAGATTAATAGCCTTAGCCACTCAGAAAATCCTTTTTTTTTCCTCCCACCCTAGGTTAACCTCTTTAAGAAGCTTCAGCGCTCCTTTATTTTTCCATCCCTTTTCGTTCATTACTTAGACCATTCTTTCTCGGCCCTGTTTCGCCTTGCGAGGGTGATACAACGCCAGAAGTGATCATCTCAATAATAAAGAACAGATATCTTTATAAATTACTTCAACAACTTGTACATTACAGCGTCGTGCGAAAAAAGATCAATCATGATCTTCGCTGTAATTTATTATCTTTTATCGTTTAATGTTTTATCATTTACCCCGAGTTTTTTGATCAATTTCATCTTTGAGAAAATAATTTCAAAGTTTTTGAAATGTTTTTAAAACGAGAAGAAAAATTAAATTACTTACTCAATAATTCGTACCAGTAGTAAGCTATGTCTTGCTTCAGTCGTACGGTGCCGTACTTTGCAAAAAATATGTGTACCAGGCTTTGATTAGAAATTTGCAAATCTTTCCTACAATTTCGAGTTTGAGTTTTCCATCAAAATATTTACAAAGACTACGGTTTTAATATTATTTCGATAAACAACTTACAGAAACGAAATTTGCTCGTCCTTTTGAAGAGTCACGCCTGACGTTTGAAGATAGTAATGAACGTCGTCGCAGGAGGGGTAGCAATTCTTGCAGCGCAACGACCACGACTCGTTACTGATGAAATTGAATGTTTTCGACTCCTCGCCGCCCTTTTTAATGTCGTGAGGTAAAACCGACCACCATTTAGCTGAAGCCATTGTTGGAAAATTATTTTCGCACGCGCGCAAGTGGAGTTAGTTCGATCAAATAACGTTTATACTCACATTTGAATTTGTATAAACATTGAACGTCGGAAGTATTGCAAACACGTCGGTTATCTAAACAAAATAAAAGTTAAATTTAGACAGCGGTGAATAAAAATTCATTTAAAATAAATTTTAAAATAAAATTCTTGATAGACGAACAAGGAGAAACTATTGTATTCGTGTTTGCTAAGCAATATATATATAAAAAAAATTGCTAAAAGATCAATTTAACTTGTTCTCTAATTAATTTACAAACCGATAAATTCATTGCCGGACGATTTTGAAACGGAGTTCGATTTTCATTTTCAGATAATGCTTGAATGCGGGCACAACGTGTGATCGTTGAATAATATAAAATTAATGGCGTTTATTCAGGATAACAAAGGGATATTTGATAGATAATTCATTATCATTGAGCATTATGCGCGCAAAAATTTTCATATTATGTTGATAAATTATTCAAAAAAGAAAAAGAAGAAAATAATAAAGCTCGCTCAAGTGAGCGTTAAAATAGTCCCGAATAATGAATAAATCATAACGTTAAAATATTATCTTGGGCAAATAAATCCAGAGCGAACTAATAATCGAACAATAGTCAATGGAAACCTCGTTGGGGAAAGTAAAACGGCCGACAGCCGCATGTTTCCCAGATATCGTTGACCTTGCAGTCGACAATGCAGTCGCTGTAGGTGTAGCCGTCGTAGAGCGCCGTTATCTCGTCGTTGAAGATGCACTTGCGCGAGTCCTGCTCGTAGCGGCGCACCGCCGGCTCGCTGAAGAACGACACGGCATTCAGCTCGAGGAAGTTCTCGGTGCCGGGTGATATCAGCGCGTCCGAAACGCCGCCCGACGTGTTGTCCGGGTAGTCGCTCGGATTGAAGATCGTTATCTGCCGGCACACGGCCCGATGCGCGTTTGTAATATAATTCATCATTATGCCCTTTGTGCGCATTTACGCTTTGTATAATAATATGCCCGGGGAATGCGTCCGGAATATAATTTTTCATAAGCCGAATTAATAATCGTGCTTGGCGTAACGAATGATTCTCCGAATAAATCGCGGGGAGAATGTATACCGGTTGACAGATGCGTGGGTATGTAATTAAAAGGATACGTCGTTAACGAGTTTACGCGCTTGTGCACTTTTAATTGGCATTGAGGAATGTTTGTTAAAGAGAATTTTTACCTTCCAGCCGCTGATTGGCAGGATGGGAAAGAAGTAGTCGTCGAGGAATGGCTCCATTAGGAAGGTCAAGCCGTTCACCATACCGAGTTTTTCGATCTTGAATGCTTCCTTCGCGTGGTTCTCTATTACCGGCCTGTCGGGGTAGGAAGGAGGGCAAAGAGAAAAAAAATTCGGTCGTTAAACTGGAGCAAAGCTTTTTGCCTCTACGTATATAGCTTATATCAATGAGCCCGGAGAAGCTTGACGTTATAATGTATTACCCCGAGATATCGTCTACTTCGCGCGCATAATTAAACGTACAGCAGAAGCCGTCCTGAGTTTTGCGGAAAGCAAAAAGTTCCGAGCAATTTCTGTCTTCGTTGCGAAAGCGGCACTTGAGAAGTATGTCCTTGCACTGCGGCGTCAGCTGCAATAAGAGCCAAAAATGTACATAATTGACGCTCTTACCTCCCACCCCATCCCCGCCCGCGAGTAATCTTTCTCTCTCTCGATTCTCGAATGTTTCTCTAATTACTAGGGAAACTAGTTCCGCTCGCTCTCGGGAATGAAGTTGGAAGAGCCGAGGAGGCCCGGAAAATTTTGAAAAGTTGCAGCAGCGGCCAACTGCTACGAACCTCTTTCATTAATTGAGTGAGCTGGTAGTCCCGATCAAAGTATTTCTGCAACAAATCGTCAAGTTCGCCGTCTTGACTTTTATTGGCCACTTCGAACGACGACTCGTACAGATATCCAAGATTGTGCAGCTGGCTTAAGATCTCCTCGGTCGGCAAGCTCGTAATGTTGGACGATTTTCTACGAAAATATAATAAAATTCTCATTAAAAGTCAATCAAAGTGCGCACGAAAAAACAAACAATAATCCCAACGATGCCATATTAAGTATATCTCTCTCAAGATGACTATCCACTTCCGTCGTAAAAAAAAAGAGATCGCAGGCAAAAAAAAAGGAGTTGAAGCAATCGCGCGACTCTCTTTCTCCTCGCTCGGATGTTTTTCACCGGCCACGAGAGGCTAATAATGCAGGCTGCGCGTCGTGCAAAACAATGGCAGAGGGAAGCACCTCCTCAGCCCCTCCCGGTCCGCCCCTCGACTCCACGGGAGCAGAACTGGAACACCTGCCGGGTTCATTGTTGCCTCCGTGATTTACTTTGCTTTTCTCAGCCCCACCTCGGATCGCGCCCATCTATATACACACACACACTTGCGCATCGGGGGATGTGTGTATGTAGTAGGAGACGACGGGACAATGCAAGTCACTAGACGCGCACACGCGCGCGCCGCGAAGGGGGATGAGCGTGATTATGCGCTAGCGGTGAATCGCATTTCCAAATATTTATGGCGAGGGCAAACTGGCTTCCACCCCCTCCCCCTCTCCCTCGGTCCCTTTACCGCGCGCGCGGCATTCGAGCGAAACTCGCGCCAATTGAAATTCCCCGGCCTCTTTGCTATTTATTTCGCCAGGAGTCGTTTTTTTCCTTTCTTCTCCCGTTGCGCCTACCGTGCTTCCGATGTACGCCCTATAGCCTATAAATTTCACCGGTTTAGATTATCTTGTCCAGTGAGATTTGTTAATCCGCGTTGTTTTTTATATAAACTAACGGCGGCGCGGTCGACTTTGTGCTCATTGAAATAACGCTTCGACCATATCTTTTCCCGCGCCGACATTGTTTTCTCATTTGCAATCGATCGCGATTATCGCGTTTTAAATGGTATCCCCTCCCCCTTTTTCTTAATTTATTTAGCAGCAGCGAGAATTATGTGGAGTTTTCGCGTCGGCGAGGCGACGTTTCAATTTTCGCAAAAGCCCGCGCGCTCGCGATCATTAATTTCTCCCTTATTCCCTACTACTCCCGGGGGAAAAATAAATATGGCACACATTGGTTTGTAAAGTGGACACGGAAAAAAAATCAACGAGAAACGATCAATGGCGATAGCCAATAATAATCGACGATTGTAGCTGGCGGCTGGCAGGGAGAGGGGCGGTTTCGATTTAATCGACTGGACTTTTCGCTCGGCTCGAAAATTCAATTAGTCCGAGAGAAAGAGAGAGTCGCTGGTAGGTGCCGCGAAATTTCGAATAACCATAATTCAAATTCACATTTGCGCTCACATTCGTTCGGCGAGCCTCTCCACGGCCCTCCGACTAATTCTGTTGATGCTGCACACCGATACCGCTGCAAAAACAAAGATAAATATGTTAGCAGATGCAATTCCCTCTCTCTCTATCTCTCTCTCGCGCGCGCGGAATCGATTCCCTGATTTATTTATTTCTTCTCATAATTTTATGAGCCGCTCGCGTATAAATATTTGCCCACGCGCGCGCTGGAGCAACTTGACGCTCATTTGTTATCTTTTAATCGGAGCGACGAGAACGACTGTGTGCGCGCTTTATATATCGAAACGCTTTAATCGCGTATTTGTCTTCGTACTTACTCGTTGCAAATGCGAAACGAGTTTAGAATGTGCTTCTGGCTAACTAAAACGATCTTTTTTTTTATTGATACGAATCGCCACTGTTGTGCAATCAATTGTTCTTGCGCGTTTTTTTCCCCATTTTACCGTATAGGTCGATAGATATTTTCTAAAATACGCGCTCTTTTCAAAAATGCCCCGCAAATTGGTTTTTTCGGGTCAGTGACTCGTGAATAGTGGGGGATTGGCGATAACTCCGATTCTGCCTTTTTTTTCGCCCTTTCGAAATGGCATCATTCATGGCGGATTTATTCAATATCGATAGACATATATATTTTTTTTATAAAATATAAAGATCGAGATAAAGCCGTGACCTCGAAAGTTTTAGAAAAAAAACAGCGTTTCTCATTCGTTGGTAATGTATTATCGTTTTTCAAAAAAGAAATCAATTGTAGAAATGCTTACCGGGTAATTCTAAAAAGTTGGACGGATAGTGATAAGAGTCGACTACCGTGACAACCGGCGTGTGTTTGTAATCTTGCAAAACGTCCCAAACTATGACTCCCAAGGTGCCCATCATAACAACGTGTAAAATAATCCACATTACTCTGGAACGTAATAATTCATCACTCGCCTAATAATCGCTTGCAGACACAGTCAAAACATGTTTCTCATGATTTATTCCAGTGCTGATTCGAGTATTAATATTAAAATCGAATCGATAAACGAAATATATAAATCCATATACCTCTCGAACAACGTGCGCCGAATTTCCACGATGTACTTGTAGCCGGCTAGACTCGAATGGTCGCAATAAGATTTCAGCTGTTCGAGCAGCACGTGTCGCTTATCTAAGTACTTGGATTCCTGCGGCTTGCTCGTCGAGGCTAACCAAGCGAGTTTCACCTTATTGTTGATCTTACTCTCTTCGTTCTCGAATGACGATCTCGGCTTTTTCTCGCGACTGGCGATTGTGCCGCTTACACTTTGGATTTCGCTCCACATTATATTTATAGTCTGTCAATTTATTATTAACAAAATTAATTATCCTTGGCCTTCTTTTTCGAAAATCGAAAACCAAAGCAGTTTGTCAAGGCCGATATAACGATAACCATTGGATTAATCCGCTGTTCGAATTTGAAATCTCGACAAGCGATCGAGTGACGTATCGTAAAATCGACGAATCAAAGTCAATGCGCGGTAAGCCTGTGTAGTACGCGAGCTCCCGCTGAAATTTAATAACCTTGCCGAAATCTCTCTTACCCTAAGGTCGCGTACTCTCGTTGAAACAACGGCTCAATCATTGAGTAGCTGCTGCTGTTGCAACGTGAAAGTCCCGCATCAAGAGAGAAGATAATCTCTCGTGCTCGTGCAAAGTTCACTTTGTTCTCCAAAGCCGCGTAAATAATTACTCGCTCCTTGTTTACGTCCCCTCCCCGAACTGCTTTAACAAACTTTTAAAACCCTAACAGCCCGTAAAAGGCAAAAAAAAAAATGCCTCAAATAAAAACTGCAGCGGAAAACGCCGTGGAATAGCCAAATATAAGGGAAAAGAGGTGGTTCGCGAAGTAGCCGAAACCCGCGGGAGAATAACTAAACTCGCGTGTCGCGCGCGCCGTAACTCACCCAAGCACTTTGAGGCTTATGAGCTCCCTCGCTCGCCCCGACGATCTTGAGAACGAGAAAATTTTATCACTCCTGCGGCTTTTACGAGCCGTCCGTCACACACTAGCCTCGTATAAACCTCACAGGAGCGGGCTTCTTTCCTTACCCTCTCCCTCTCCCGACGTACGTGCTCGACACGTTTTTACGCACGACCGAACTGTCCCTCTCTCCCTTGCGAATCGATTCGAGCCGTCGCGGAAAAATGTCCGCTGACCTTCTTCCGCCCGTCTAATTCGTTTATAAAAGCCTCTCCTCGACTAGCGCTTTTTTCCTCTCTGCGCCTCATCCTCCTTCGCCTCCTGACTCCAATGGTAAATAGCGTCGGGATTGATGGGCTCGTGGTTTATCGCTCACGCACGATCGCCCGCGCACCGGATATTCGTGAGAATTTGAAATTACATTGATTGACGTAGCTTCATCTTTCCCTGCTTTTTTATTCATGGAAATCGCGATGTGTCCTTTATTCCCTGGATTGATTTGGTTAATATTTCAGTAGACCGCTCTCTGCGTCGCATGGCCTCGATTGTTGTCGACTAATTACGTTAAGTGCGTTACCATCGCCGGCATTTGGATAAGATTCTGGTCTGGCAGTATTAAAGGTTAATGAGATGGATTACTTTGACATTAACTTATTACGCACTTTGAGAAAATCATGTAATTAACGCTTTCGGCGTTAAAAGCACTCCGGTAACTTTCGATTGACTTTGAAACGCGTATTCCACAGATATCATGAACAATGAGATTTTAGAGAAAAAAATGGGTTAATGATGTTTGGTTTAGTATCGTCAAAATCTTTAGTCGAGAAATCTAACGAATAAAATTTTTCCGATGAAGTTTACTACTGGCTTTACCGAAACTTTGGCTGAAACTATAAAAAATTTTATGCTCGCGGTGGAAGACGAACTGTTGCCTTCAACGACAGGCAAGAGAAAAAAGACGTCACTATATGTACGGTCGTAAAGCTCGTCTCTTATTCGACTTCAACGTACCGCAGCGGCGGAAAAAGATGTCCCTTGAGCGCGTAAAAAAAAGGCTTTGGAAAAAAATCTGTTTTATTCTTATATTTATATAATTTCCATACGTAATAGAGTTTTATTTTACATTTGTTTTTATTTATCTCGAAGCAGACTCGAGAAATTATGTTAAAACGTAGTGAAGACGCGTGAATAATGTTTAAATAATCGTACAAGTAATTTAAAATCAATGTTAATGAGTTTTGAAAGATATTTTGTTGACATTGTAAATACAAAGTTGTCTCGTTTGACCTTCTGTGAATGTCAGATAGACGACTCGTTCAAGGTCAACGATTACTCGTGACTCTACTAAACCTATTGAATAATTAATTGCTCTACTTATGATTGCAGCATTTACATAATTACATTTTATAGAATTAATTTTTTGTCGCTTCTATGTTCAAATTTTGTATAAAAAGCGAACGCAAGATGTTAGGTATAAGAGTGCCAAAACGATACTGACAGTTGACGTACGAACTTATTTATATAAACATGATTTCGAAAATTATTTTATTACTTCTAATCATTTCTGAAAAGGAGAAAAGAGAACCAGCGAAAATGAGGAGACATCCGATAAAGAAGGTAATAAATACAAGAAGTGTGGCCAATAAAGGAACAGGCATTGAAAAATT
>JAPYYQ010001293.1:0-36722 GCA_030522585.1 Anagyrus pseudococci
AATAATGACTTATTATTTCCGCATTTAGGAGGAATAATGGCTCATTATTCTCAGGGGAATAATGCACAGTTTCTCTCCCGATTTTATCGGAAATAATGAGGCCATTATTGACCTATGGGGAATGTAGCAAATTTTAGGCGCGCGAAGCGCGCTAACCTATTCTAGTTTGTAAAATGAAAAAAAAGAAGGGAAAAGCTTTTGATGAGTCGTTAGCCAAATTTCGTTGGCAAACGTCTTCTCTTTCGTCCAAATAAAGAATAATCTTTTTCTTAAAAATTCGAAATTCAGATTTGACAGTTTGAGAAAAGAGAAATTGACTGGCAACCGGAGAGCTCTTTCTTGTGCACGTGAACTTATTAAATAATAAACGGTCCGACAGGAAAGGAGAGAAATGCCGACAAGTATTCCAAGAATCATCGTGAAGCCGCTGAACCCTCCATACCCGCGCTCGCAGACGAGACGAGAAGAAGAAAGAGAGAGAGAGAGAGAGAGAGAGAGAGAGAGAGAGAGAGAGAGAGAGAGAGAGAGAGAGAGAGAGAGAGTACCGCTCAGCCTGAAGAGCCTGGCTCCTCTTTACCTATATAAACTTTCTTTCTCTTTGCCAAGGCTGCAACGAGAAGCAGTGGACACGCGATCGCGCGCGCCACAACGACGACGACGATGACGTCGACGAAGGGAAGACCCATTCACGCGGTGCCCAATTCTCGCTCAAAAGGCAATTCCGGATCCAAAGAGATCCGACCGAGTTTTCACTCCCAGCCACTCTCTCTACCTTTTTCTGCAACTTTTTCGCATGAGCTAACGAGAATCTCCCTCTTGTTTCCGCCCTACAAACGGTTGATCACAGTAGGAAACGTGAGGCTCACGAACGAGAGTATTTGCCTGGGTGTACGACCTCTTTCGCCAAAATCCCGTCGGATGCACATACCGGCCTGGGCGTCAACGTATTACTCATTGTCCTTATGCACATTTTTATGTGCCTTCTCTTGAGTACACTTGATCGCCGAGATTATCGAGCCGCGCGTCGGTTAAATTGCCGGCTTCGTAACGTGCAATCTTTACGCGAAGCCTTAAACCTGATATAACTGTATGTACAAACACACAAACACACACACACACACACATTTACGTACATTTGTAAACACTTTCTTTGAAATTTCCGATGAGAAAAGATAAATAAAGGGGCATCGGCATCTTCTTGAGTTAAATGCTTTTAACGCTGAGGGTTATTATCAAAAGCACACTTGGCCGATTTCAATTATCAAAAAGTTTTGACGCGCGCGCGCGCGCGTGTGTGTGTGTGGGAAAAGGAAAAGATCGAGAGACGTGGAAGACACGTAATTAATGGGTATTAAATCAACGCTCAAGACTTTTGGAAAGATTAACGATATTGATCTGGAACAACTTTTTCACAAGTGTTAAAGCTACTGTTAAAATAGCCTTTAAAAAATATCAAAAATTAATATGACAAGTAATTGTACCGTAATGATATTCACGAATAGTGTCAATGACGATGATTGTACACGTACTTTTATTCATTCGTATGTAATTGGCATAACGTCGATAAAATAATTATAAACTCGTTTACTCGTTGAAAAATAAATTATTGAATAAATAAACAAAAAAGTGTACACTGGAGCAGGCGTGTTATGCACGCAAGTATATTCTAATTAATTCAGGTGGAAATAGGTGCATGCTATCTTTTCGATTACAGAAGCAATCGTTAGCGTTTACTTATGATTGTACGCAGAGCAACTGCTCCGACATTTATACACGCTTTAATTTACAGTAACTCTCCACATCACTTGACTTATTAACCTTAAACAAGACTTTTGACGATCATAGTCTCATTAGAGTAGATATACGAACTAATAACTTTGTCTTGATTTCTCAGATATATTAAACGAAGCTTTGGGAAAACACTTGAAAATCTAACAATTATTTTGTGGAATTGGTATCAAAGTAAAAAAGAAAGAAAAAGGAAAGAGCCTGGTTACAGGATTATGAAGCATGGGCTTTCGTGATGGCGTGAATGTGTATCGCGAAAAATGTATTCTAAGAATTTGCTGATGTGTCGAGCGATATGAGTAGCATCCTCTTAATGACTAATTACATTATTTTATCAGTACTACTACGTTGAGACAATTATGATTGTTAATTTTACCTTCCTTAATTTATCAAGATTCAAGGCAGTAGCAGTCTAATTATGCATCATCTGCCTACGTACGGTCTCGAGTTGCATGCGGAATATGAGATACATCTTGATCCGCAGTAAAGTCGTTTTTTTAATCCATCCCAACGTAAACATGATTCTTCGCTGATATACAATTAGTGATACTCAATAACGCAGGTGTTAAAATCCATCGATCCACATGCATCTATGAAAAAAAGGATTGTTCATGGCGTCGCCTCAAGTCGATTCCATCAATCCCGGTAAACTTTAGTCGAGCCAGGCATCGAAAAGGTCGAAAATTCAATCGTCCTCACGGGGAATTTTTTCCCACAGGTCGAAAGAAGGGCAGCGTATAGGCTCTCCCAAGGCGCGTGCGTCGCTATTGAAAAAAGCCAGAAGAGAGACTTTGTTTTTTTTGTTTTTCTTTTTAAAATATCAGCTCGACCGGCGCTCTCTCTCTCTCTCTCTCTCTCTCTCTCTCTCTCTCTCTCGCTCTTTTTCGCTGGCGTGCCTCGTGGCCCAAGCGATTATCCTGGAATGAAGAAGAGCCGAGAGGGCTACGCCAGTACATCTCTAACCGTTCTCTCCCTCGTTTTATTCTCGATTCGCGATCGGCTTCCCCACCGCCAAAGTGCGCCCACGCACGAAACGACGCAAGACCTTAGCTCATTTTTTATTGTTGTTGTTGTTGTTGTTGTTGCTGCTGTTGCATCTGCTGAGTCACGAGCCCAGCGTCTCGTATATATATTTTGCGAACTACATAAATTGTGGGCGCGCGCGTTTTACGAGGCTCACGCCTTTCGGCCTGTCTTAGGGCTGAATTTAATTTTCAGATGGGCCGGCTGAGAGATCGTTAAGTCGAAGAGGAGACGGCTAATGCGCGGGGATTACGGAGACGACGTCGATGACGACTTTTCGCGCTTAGCAACTCTCATTTGGCGTACAATGTGTGTTTCTCTCGAGGTCTTTCAGGTATTATAGCCCAGCGATTACTGCTGATGTGCTGCATTACTTTATACACGTAACATTATTATGGGATTCCGACTAAAAAGGGATATATGTGCGCGACCGCAAATAAGGCATCTATTTTTTAGGGCCGCTATATTTTATTTCCCTTTATTTTCCTTCGTTCGATAAATTTTTAAAATTATAGTGATAAATAAGACGTAAAATATTCCTCAAAAACATCGATTTCTACTTAAATTATTACTGATAGAATTTCGTTTTTATTCCGGCAATAAAATTAAAATCATTCGGATGCGCGGGCGCGTGTAAAAAGGAATGTTTACGAGAGTGTGAAATTCTTTTAAAAAATCTTGATATAACTTGTCGTCTAGCATGGTACAAAACATTCTTTATCCATACCAAAATAAAAGAAAACAAAAACGAGATATCCATATCGTATACCGCAAACGATGAAATAGCCGAAATGCCGTCAAATTACAAATTCGACTAGTGGCGAAGAAACGTTTGGCTTATACACAACCAACGTGATTCATTAAGGCAAATAAAAGTAATCGACTGTTTGATCTTTCTTGACTAGAACTTCTTCTAGTCGAGAAGAAAAAAAAAGAGGAAAAAGCCTAGCAAAAGTAAAAAGAGGCCGGTTTCAGTGGCTCGCGCGGGATCTCCGGGATCGGCAAAAAATTTGAAATTTATTCACTCGTCGGCATAATTCGACCAAACGAATCACGACCTTATGCAAATTCGTTGGCTATTTGGCAGGGGTTTCCAGGCCGACGGGTGGAGGAAGCGGAGGCCGCGGTTCGTCGCGGCTGCGACACGCATTAAAAACGCGATTTCACGAGTCGGTGGCGGCAAGAGCGTAGACGGCAAATCGCAGAGGCGCCGGGGGCCCGGGCGTTGTAATTCGATTAGCATATTGGCCGGGCGGAGCGGCCAGATTTCGGAGCCCGTATAAATAATACGGCTTAATTAGCCAGGCGTGCGCCGCTTTTGATTTTCTCGTACTCCTGAGCAGAGTGCCGGCTTACCGACGCTACCGCCATCGTAGCCGCATGGCCAATGATCATTCCGCACGGCTATTCTCGGAAATTAGCTAAATACTTGGCCGGCGCTGCACGTATGCACGCGCGCGCTCACACACACACACACACACACACACACGCGCGCGCGCGCGCACACACACACCCATGTATACTGATACGGTAGCGGCGTCGTTTTAAGAGATTTTCGATTTAATTCGCTCTGAATCATGACGATTGGCGGTGGTCTGGGTTCCGGGAAAATAGAGACGAGAGTAGACAGTTTGGGATATTAAGCCGAATCGATATCCGATTTATCGTTTATTCATAACCAAGCCGCTCCCCACCCGCCCTATCCCACTTTCCTATCCTATTCGCTTCTGCTGTTTTTTAAGCGGCATTCATTAAATAAAATTTTGAATTTCCAATAGACGAGACAATTTTTTGTTTTAATCGTGTTGTTTTACTATTTGTTTTTTTTTCATTTCGTCATCCTGGGTGGAAATGAAATATTTTAGCATGGCTCGCGGAATACGTAGATATAGGTAGTGAAGAAGCATTTGTCTGTTTCAGTTCGGGATCAGTTGAAATACCGAGGGTGGCTGATGCGTGAAAGAATTCGTGCCCACTATCGGAAGAAAATTTAAGGAGCGTGGCTGCGAGCTCAAAATTCTGGCATGCTTTGCTTTCCGGAACGGGTAACGTGTAATTTCGTAGCTGAAGACTAGAAGCTCTATTATGATGTAAATTATAATAATGAAAAATATAAATAACTGGAATTCCTTAACCAAATATTAATAAGTCAGTGTAAGGCCCCATAAAAAATACATACATTTTACTCGTTTATTGTATAAAAAAACTATCGCAAGTCCGTCAAACGATTAAAAATTATTATTATTATTATTATTATTATTATTATTATTATTATTATTATTATTATTATTATTACTCGAAAGTAGGATAATGATAAAAGGAAAAAACCTGATGATAAAGGAAAAAATGTATTTTTCCTAGAATATAGCGTAATATCAACAATAACGGGCGGAGAAAAGAATATTGCGAGTACGGATGAGGCTGACGTACATAGAGAGGGAGAGGGAGAAAAAGAAAGCGAGGCTAGTATCATCATGCGGAGCTTCCGAGATTTCTGAGAAGTCGGAAGTGCTGACGGTATTGCACGAGGGGAGGGAGGAAGGCCGGAAGGCGCAATGAAAGTAATCATTTCAACAAACCG
Organism: Anagyrus pseudococci; assembly: GCA_030522585.1. NCBI lineage: Eukaryota > Metazoa > Arthropoda > Insecta > Hymenoptera > Encyrtidae > Anagyrus > Anagyrus pseudococci. The sequence goes on from JAPYYQ010001293.1 coordinate 5,393, forward strand.
AATCCAGGCCGGGCTCGCGGAATACGCTCGCGCGCATCTGTCCGATCTCTCTCTCTCTCTCTCTCTCTCTCTCTCTCTCTCTCTCTCACTCTCTCTCTCTCTCGGCTTCTAATGATATCTAATTGCTTTCTAGAGCTTTGCGCTGCCGTCACTAAGGCTGCGTTAGTACCTCGATTTTTACCTCGGAACTCATAGGAAAAATGTGTGGAGAACGACTAATTAATTAATTTCTTTGATTGTTAACTAATTTCAATGTCTTTTGAGTATATAGTTGCAAAATTGTAACCGTTCTGAATGAAATCATTTTCCTTGTAAAAAAATTAAGTAAAATCAGCACATCGTATACATTAAAACGGTCATTTGATTTCTTTCCACTTTACTTAACAGCTTTAAGGCGGTTGGTCATTCGTTTTTAATAGCGTTAGAGTGGCAGAGAGCGCGCGGGAGGGATAAAAGAATTGCTTTCTTTTTCAGCTGCATGTTAGATAAGTCTTCTTTTATTTTTCGAATTGGATAGCTTGAAAGTGAGAGGCCGTATTAAAGAAGGGAAGAGGGCAATCTTTGGCCATCTGTCGATGCAGGCCTTACCGGCCCGTAGTAAAAAAACAGCCAGCTTCGCCTCCTTCAGGTTGTAGAAAACTCATGTTTCATATATAGCCAGCCATATCGATTAAACCTAAAATTTTTAAAATACAAAATATACATCATCTCTATAATAAAGATTGTATAACAGAGAAAAATCGGAGAAACAGTAAAAGACGAACGTGCAGGAAATTCAGAATAAACAGAAAATATAGTTAATCCGATAAGGGGGAGGGGTGAAAGTATCTGCGTCGACGTCGCGTATAAATCGTCAAAACGGTCGCGATAAATCGTAATAAGCGCTCCAGCCGTCGGCAATGCAGTAACGTGCATTAGGGCTGTATATAGCATAGAGGGACGAAGTAAAAAGAACAAATTGTAAGGGGAATGGTAATGGTAAGGGAGAGGGGTAAAGGTAAGCCGAAGGGGGTCAGCCTACGTATATTCCGTGTCTCGCGACTATTTTTCTCCGGCCCGGACTTCCGTGTCTCTTCCGACGCGCATTCGAATCGCGGCGGCCGCCACGTTTGTTATCTGTCGTTGTAATTACATCCCTCCTAGCGGCGATTACACACGAACGTGCACACACACACACGCGCGCGCGCGCACACACGCGCGCGTAAACATACAGAGTCGTTCGAAGTAGACATGTATGTTAAGGTGAATGTGGACAAACAGACCCACTGAGCGTGCAGTCTTCTCTAGCCGCGGATATGCACAAGCGATAATGGGCACCGATGCACAAAGCTTTCTGATTTTCTTCTTTCTACCCTTTCAAACACCATGTAGTCTGTCTTTTGCTTTTTCAATGTTTTTTGTTTCTGTTCCTTTGCGTTTTATGCGCCGTTCGTTAGATTTAACCGTGGTCAACAGGTTTCTCCGACTGCACTTCTCTGCTTGCTTTTCATCGCAATGCAAATAAGCGTAAAACGCATACGTACAGTGACAAATTTATTTTTACGAGGACAAACTTATAATTATGCATTTATCGATCTTAGCCCTCGTTTGTGCGCCAATAATAGCTATAATTAGCCAACAAAAACGTAAAATAACATACAATTTTCATCCCAGCGCTTCTTTTCATACTCACCGCCGACGTCGTTCATCGTCAGGCCAACACCTAAACTCTTTCTAACTATCTTCCCCTACATCTGTATGGTGTGTATGAACAGCCTTGAAAAACAAACGAATTAAAACAAGTGCCTTCAACGTCTTGAAAAGAATCTAAAGAAAATTGAAAGACAAAACTCTAATATAGCCAACCCTCGACGGCACAACTTCCGCAATCCTGTGTGTGCTGCCGGTGTTTTAGCATTCGAACGTCGGCGCCAGGTCTTCTTTTTTCCGCCGCTCCATAGGAACTTGCCCACTCACTGCGCGTACACGCAGCCGAGAAAGCGAAATTCCCGTATAGAGCGGTGCCGGCCTCCTCGTCGCCGACGTCCCAGAGTCAGCAATTATCGCATACTCGTGGCCCGCGAGGGGAGACGCGCTAATTATCTCTCCTCCCTCAGCGTATATACAACCAGGGGCCAGTTTCCTCTCTCTCTCTCTCTCGCAGCTCATACCATGGTTTTGCATGCCGGCGACTTATCTTCTCGTTTCCGCTTAGCTAGTTTTTCCCGATCTCCTACCACCTCCCCCTACTTCCCTCCCACCTTCACTGCTCCTTTCTCAAATACATAGCTGCTGCTGTTACTCTGCCGATGCAGCTGGTCGCTGAACGTCCTCTCGGCTCATACTTTATACTCCCAATAACCGCCTGATTATTATTCTCTTGAAGTAGCGCAAGCCAGCGAATATAATAGAAAAATCATTCACGACGTCATAATTTTTGTAGATCGTCTTACAAGCGAAGTGCAAAGAAAAGTGTTGGGCTAGAGGGGGGGGGGAGGAGGCTGAGCTTCGGGGGGCGAGCGACACGACGCACGCACACTTACACACTCATATCACGGATTGGCCGCGGAGAGCAGCGGCGCGTCGAGCAGAGGAGAGGAGCTCGCTTGGCTAGCGCGAGTCTCGAGGTTTCGCAGGTAATTGCTGGGCCGACGGGTCGATAATGAGCCCTGGCTTCGGGGAACCGATTACACCCGGCCCGAGCCAACGAGAGAGAGAGAGAGAGAGAGAGAGAGAGAGAGAGAGGGAGAGCCGAAGAGAGCTCCGATTCGGGCTTGCATCCAAAGCCAAACCTGCCCTCTCCCCTTACCCACCCCCTCCACAGCCGCCACTGCTTCAGCCCTCTTTAATCTCCCTCTTCGTATCTGCTGTCCTCCTCCTCCTCCTCTCTGCCTCTGCTATCCGCAAGTTCAGTTCTCGGTCTCCTTTGCTCTTGCGCGCAACCCCCTTGTGCTCCCCCAATTTTTATCTCGCTCCTCATCTTTTCCCGCCGCCGCCCACCCCCACCCGACCCTTCTCCTCGCTCGCGGCCCTCTTCTCCATGCTCGGCCTCCTCGCCGTCGCAATCGCAACAGCTTCGGAATCAGCTCGAAAAAGCATCTTCGGGCACCAAGGAATGCCGCAGATAGACGAGACCATAGATCTCCAACTACGTTTTCGCTCTTGTAATCACGCGATTGTCTTATGCAATAGACTCGTTCGATGGGGGAGATCGTCGTTTTTTTATCTTTCTTTTTTTTTAAAGCAAAATAATGATGATGATAATTATTATGATCGCGAGAAGTGGCTGTTACGTAATAAGGATATTATTTTTTTTAACTGATGATTGGAATGTGGCAAATTTAAAAATAACGCTGCTTTGTACATCGCCGCGTTGGTCTTTGATGTAAACAAATTATGATATATGATAACGCCGTAGCTATCCGTGTAAGGCATACAAGAATAAACAAGTCGCGATGATAATAATCGTTGGTATATAGAATGATTCTTGTTACGCTCATGTTACGCGCCGCTATACGCGACAATAATTTGATTTTTTTCAAAACCACAAGGCCTGAAGTTGTTATTCGCAGAAATTTCATCGAGCAATTCCGATTTCTATAAGTATACAAGAACGACTTTTACTCGATCGTAAAGTATTTCCAGCTAATAGCGCGTAAAATCATCTACGAGCAGTCATAAGATTAGGTTTATTTAGCGCTAGACGCAACAGTGAAAAAAAGAGAACAGCGTATTGTGCTGTTTGCTCGAGAAGTAATGATCCAGCTTTCTTAGTCGATAAATTCCTTTTCAAGAGCCAAAAAATGTTGCGAGAAAAGACTGAGTAAAAGAGAGAGAGAGAATGGTAAGAGAGAAGAGGGGTTGGGGTGAGAGGCTGGTATAAATATTTCGCGAGTGATTTTTCCCCTTATCTCGCGTTAATTTTGCAAACAACGAGCCTCATAATCGAGGCGCGTACGACGATGACGAGAACGACAAGGATGAGGAGGCGGGTTGAAAAGGAGGGGTGGAGGTGGAGTAGAAGGCGGACGCGAGGAGGATTGAGGGGAAAAAATAAACGAGGCACGCGCTGAGGGCAAGAGAGAGAGAGAGAGAGAGAGAGAGAGAGCTGGTGGCGTGACGCCGTCGTCCGACCGCGGGGCCTATATGTGCAAGCGCTGTTACCATCTTAAGTGCCGCCGATATTGCCTTATGTGTATAATGTGCGCCCCAAGTGCCGTATAACGAAGGTCATCGATCAGACGAGCCTGGCGAAAAAACGCCTGGACCTCTACGTCTCTCCTCTTCCTACTCTAGATCCCTCCTACCTGCTGGATCTCTCTGTCTTCTCCCTTTCTCTCTCTCTCTCTCTCTCTCTCTCTCTCTCTCTCTCTCTCTCTCTCTCTCTCTCTCTCACGGGATTTTCAGGGCTGCAATGATTTTTATTCAACCCGCACTGCTTATTCGTTCCGGCAAAATTTACCTTATCTCGCTAAAATTTCAAGCACCTTATTTATTTTTGATACTGAGATTACTTTATTATTCCCAGAGTATATAAATATTAAATAAAAGCTCGTGCGATAATAGATATTTCTTTATTAAAATACCTTAAATAGTTGGCAAAGCCAGATTTAAGATAAAATATATACATTTAATTATAACATAATTTCTTTTTCTTTTTTATAATTCCGTTGAAAAAAAAAAAAAGAAAACCGAAAACAGAATTACTTTGCCAGCGTGATTGTTGTTTAAATTCATAAGTACCTCGAAAAATTTGATTGTTTCCGCGATAATCATAAAAAATATTGCAATATAAAAAAAAGATGCCTTACTATTTTAAAATCCTTTAACAATCAACAATTTTTACTTAATAAAGAAAAGTCCAATTTTCTCTCTCTCTCTGTTTCTCTCTGTATTTTTAACAGCTCATTCCATTTTGTCTTCCTCGGTAAAAATGGACAGGAGCGTTGCAATTTTGTGGTTAAACGTTGCGGCACTGATGACTGCAACTCTTGGTATTTAAAAAATCCGCCCGACTTTAGTAGTAATAGCGTTTGCGATATATTTTAAAGTGCAAAACGTTTCAATTCAGCTTATTCGTAATTATTGCAATTTGCCAGGGGAAAATTTTAAAGATTCGCTTGTACAGTGTGCTAATAGCCCAACGAATGCAGCAATTCGTGGCGAAAGAAAAAATACCGTAATCAGAAGATATGGCTCATACATTCTTCAACTTGTGCCTTGTACACTGATTATAACAATTATTATACATTGTATGCACGCCTATATACACACTTGTTTATAAATAAATAAATGATAATCAAGTTTGTAAAAATTGAAAATTATATATATATATATAGGATGATAATATATAATCAGGATCTTTAACGACAATTATTAAATTTAATTCAATTTGCACAAGTAGCCTGAATTATTGTCCGAAAGTAATCGTTTAAATGAAGAATGAAAACTAATATCGAAACATATTGCGTAACACATTTAACCTGGCGGCACACGATTTTTTCACATGACAACGTTGACTTGAAAAATTATCATGATAAAAGGTCGAACTGCTGTTAAAAATGTTGAATCGCTGTTAAGAAAAATAGTTGATAAAATAATGCCACCGAGAGTTTGCAGGTAGAAATACATAGCAGTGCTGTTTTCCGCAACGGTGGAAAGTTATTATAAGCTCGCGTGTTTCCGTACATCTTTTTTTTCGGTGCAGGTACATCACGCAGGAGAAACGATCCTGGTAAAAAGAGAAATTCAAGACCGAAAGAGTGTGTGAGAGTGAGAGAGAGAGAGAGAGAGAGAGAGAGAGAGAAAGAGAGAGAGCGATGGAAAAATGGGGATCGGCCAGGTCGTATGTAGATGCGGCTGTTCTCGATAACGGAATTTCGTGGTCAGAAGTTTTACAGAGGTGGGGAGTTCAACATGTGCATATAAACATAACGGACATTTTCTCTCTCTCTCTCTCTCTATTAAAAGAATGAGAGAGGAAAAGAGAGAAGTAGCTATTTGTCGTTTTCTTGATGAAAATCGGCGGAAATGGACGAGCGCGGGAAAATCGGTACTGAAGAGATATGGAAGTCATGGTGGATCGGGGAGGAGAGAGAGAGAGAGAGAGAGAGAGAGAGAGAGAGAGAGAGAGAGAAAAGAGAGGAAGGAGAGAGCAGCGGGAAAGCAGCGCAATTACGGTATTATATACCGGGCGCGCCGCGGAAAACTGGCGCTGTAACGGCGATCGGTAAAAATGCCGCACTAGTGCTGGCATCTCTCTCACTCTTTCCTGCATGTGATTTTGCACTCATCTTTGGCACGCAGCCACGCTCTCTCTCTCTCTCTCTCTCTCTCTCTCTCACACTATCCGCGTGCTGCTGTGGCTACTGCTGTATATATGTACAGATAAGTAGCCGAGGCTGAAAAAACTTTTGTCAATCATCCATCACGCATATGTAGCCAAGAGCTGGGAAAAGAAGAGAAACGCAAGTACAAGTGTGGCTAGCTGTTGGTGATGCTAGTGCTGCTTTCTTTTTTTCTTTTATATTTTTTTGCATCTGGTACGATGAGGGCTTATGCTTCGTAATATCGAAATAAGTTTAATTTAGCGCTTAGAAGTACTTTTAGCACGTATCGTGGATAAGTATTAACGCGTCGGGTATGTGCAACGGAGGAAAAATGTGCGGGCGTTTTAACGCGTAGATTCTTGAAAATTTTTAAGTAGCTCCGGGAAATTGCACGCTCTTTCTCGCTCTGACTCTGGAACGAGGGAATGACGACGATTCCGGGAGTGCGGGTGATGCTAAATGATGATAGGGGAATTATGAGAGTGTGAATGCCAAAGTGAATTTCAAATTTGTAGGTAATTTTCAGTATTTTTCACTTCCTTTCCTTGTATAAACACAAGTGACTTTGACTTCGTTAACTTCAGCAATTATATACCCATTAAAAGTCGGCCGAGACGAATGTTTTTCTTTCTTCTTTTTTTTTATCATTATCGTTACTCCTTTTGAATAATCGCAGTGGGAAGGGCCATTGTATAAATCTGAATTTTGAAAATGTTTTTACGTTTTATTACCGTGAATACCGCGAGTTAACTTTAAAGCCGCGAACTTTCTGAAGTGTGTTAATTCGGTATGTTACATTTGATAATTTATCTTATACTAGAATCGCATAACAACATTCTGCCTACTGTTACACTAGCCGCAAAAACATCCTTTATTCATTCGCTCGATAATTAGATTCCGCTGTAAATTGCCCCGCATATACTACAACAAATATACAAAGTACAAACACGCACTCAAAGAAGAAGAAATCGTGAAAAGAAAAAAGGCCGAGGTAACGAACCTCGTGCAACAAAAATTTTTCAAAACGAATTCAGACATGTGTATAGAGAGACAGAGCCGGCAAGCGAGCCTCTGGGCACAGCAGTCACAAATCCACTAGAAATAGCAATTAGCGTGATTGCGGCTGGCATAGGACGAAAGCGCCGAGATCGTTAGATAAGTGCATCAAAAAGAAAAAAAGAAAAAGAAGAGGAAGGAAAAAGAAGCGTCGGAGAAGCCACGCAAAAGTTATTACGAGGCAGCTCGGAGAAGAGGAGCTGATGTATATATGTATATAGGAGGCTCGGAAAGAGGCCTGGTAGTTGAGAGAAATAAGAGAGGGAGTAGGCCCCGCAGTTGCGCGCACGCCTATAGATAGATACACGGACAGAGGAACGTGTAGGAGAGCGAGGGTGTCTCGATGAGAGGCTACCGGGATGAGGCTGATCTAATTTCCCGACCAGTCGTGCAGAAAATGATCCGGCCGCGGCGATTACGAAACGAACGGCTTCTAGTCTACGCCACGACGTTGCCAAGCATTATTAAGCGACTTCTCTCTCTCTCTCTCTCTCTCTTCTTTTTTTTCTGTTTTTTAGTCTTCTCTTTCTCTCCATTCCTACTAGTCATTTTTTACTTGGTCGTAATAATCAGTCTCCGCTCTTCGGCTTTCCGGTACCTCCCGAGCACATCGATTTTCCAGCAGACGAGATATGCGCGCACTCTGGTTTAAACGATGTGCTCCTGTTATACGTGCGATGTTGTTAGGTTTACAAGTATTCGGAGCCACTAAGCTTTTTTAACATTTTATACGATGTACGCCTGTAGCATCGGCTTTCTTTAATGTTGATTCATTAAAATCCGTAATTGATAAACGTGAAATGTGGAAAATTGAAAATTGCACGAGGTCAGAAATAAATCGGTTGTCGAAGTCGAGGATTCTTCACGCTTTGGATTCAACGATTTACTCGAAAGCCTTGCATTCATACCTTTATTTTTCTTTTTTTTTCGGATGTTTTTGAAATATTTGAAAATACCCAGTAGATACCTACACGTAAAAAAAGTATAAATAAAAATTACAAAATTTTTTATAAAAATTACTATACTGTATAGTTCCGGTAGGACATACTCGGTTTATAGGAAATTTTCTTATACAGGGATCCTTAAATTTTACTATAGGTACTGGATTATAATTTTTGCTGTACTGGATTTTAATTTTTACTATACTGAATTCTAAATTTTACTACCACACAAACATTTAAAAAATGAAAATCAATTTTTTTTCTTGTTTTTATATACATATTTTACATATACATATTTTATTTATTTGTATAGAGAGATACTTTTTATTAATTGGTGAGAAATTATCGAAATTGGTTTTTATTCGGTAACTTTCGGTAACTCATACATATTTATAAATCCTATCTTATCGCAAACTAAATTCCTATAAGTACGCATTTACTAACTTATCGCCGCAGAACATTTAATATGTAAGGGTGAACAATCGTCTTATATATGAATCGTGAAGCCCTTGCGAGAAGAGTAGGGAAATCCAGCAAACAATTAAGACTTATTAGATATGGTAATTGATGGTCCCGTCTGTTAGAACTCAGTATACATAATTTTTAATATTAACGTATGTGTATTTGTGATATCGATACTAATTGGCAAGTTATTTTTAGTGAGGGATATAAACAAAAACTAAACAAAGTAAAATCTCCAGATAAAAGAGCAAAGCTTATCGATTTGAAAAATAGCCTAACAACAAAACGCACGCCGACAACTCGATATACTCCTGTAATATCCTGGCGTAGTGACATAGCGTAGGCGTGATACTTGGTAGACTAACAGGCTCGATCGTACCGCCAAGACACGTCGCTTTACATAGCAATGAATAAATTCCCGCGGCTCGTTCTCGTCAGCAAGGCACCAGCACCAGCAGAAGCCGTAGCACGCGCCGCCGGGAAGATCTAGTTTTTCCCCCAAGCCCAGTCTCTTGCTCCTGCACGTGCCGCTGTTCTGAGATCGATCATCGTCGCGTCCCCTGCGCCCTTGGCAATTTTCAGCCGCAAATCGGAGTAATTAAAGTAGAGTATCTCACTGCTGGCTATACACACGTATACACGTGCATGTAAACATGTTTATTTGTCGCTTCCCTTGCAGTATGCCAGGCGATGATCTTTTCTTGCGCGCTCTACGCCGTCCGATTAAGGAACGATGCCGCCCCTCTACGGGACGCGCTCTATAAATAGTTGGCAATTTCCAATCATTAAGTTGGCTCGATGGATCAGCCAGCCGATCGAGCTCATCGAGCCAATGCCCGGCTGCGCTATATCTATAGGCATAACAGTACGGCGAACCGTTAGTCGATCCGCTATTGAGCCTCGCTTCGATAATGATTTTTCTGTGGCTCTATAAAGGTGACAGGGCCGAGGAGATCAAAATGCGTTGGGTAAAATAGGTACTACACTAATTAAAAGTACCTCTCGGCGCTACTATCGGCCAAGCCATCGTGGCGCGTAATGAAAAAGAGAAGCCCACGGGCGTGCAATTACAAAATGCCCAGATAATTAGGGCCACGTATAGTGGCGCTGCTCGAGCTCTATACATACATAAGCTTTGCGCATCGTCGCTTCTCTCCGTTGGTCTACACATATGTAAAGAGAGACAGAGATCACTACACGCGCCGGTGGGGAAAACGGGAAAATGAGAGTGGCGAGGGGTTAAAACCAGCCATGAAAACTGATATACATACGCCCTATATGTAGATGCACGTGAACATACATATCTATATATGCGTATAAATATATATGACTTTCAAAAGAGCTCGGTAATTTTCCTAATTACATACGCCAGGAAGCTTTAAACGGCTGTATGCGTTTGTGCGGCGCGGGCGCGCTCTATACTGCGGCGAACGAGGGCGAGACGTTCCAAGTGCGACCAAGATTCCGGCGACTTCCGTCCTACGCCTCATTCTTTCCCGTATATACGCCCCCTTGGCCTTTTTTCCACTTATCGCGCGGTTGTTCTCAACTGCCCTCGCTAATTAAAATATTATCTTGACAAAGCGGAGCCTTCCCCCTCCCTCCCCCTGCTCCTCCTTCTTCACCTTCTCGTTCTCCTTCTTTCTAACAAAAAACAAAAAACAAAGAAACAAAAGCAAAAAAGAGAAATAAATCAAAAATAAAAAGAGTAAAGTTGGCATTTATGCGCTATGCCTAACTAATGGCTCTATTAGTACCAACATTCGGTTCAAGACTGCGTTTAAGATTCATGACCAAACTTTTGGATTTTTGACCAATGCAAAAATGGAAAGGTCATTTTTGCACGATAAAATTTTTGCAACTTACTTCCATTAAATTTCAAAATTTTCTTACATCTACACTTCTTTTTCCATTAGTAGATTAAGTTAGTATTAGAGAGACAGGAGGTACTAAAGATACAAGTTTCGAGTAACCTTTACCGTCGTTTTCCTCAAATTAGCTGTTCAAACTGTCATGTTCGTTTAATATTCCGATAAGTTCAAAGCCGCACATTTGTCGCACTGCTATCACCCCGTCCAACTTGTATTTATTAAGTCGCAATAATCAGGCTGAGTTACGTCGACAACGTCAACTCACATCTTGAAATAACGCTCTGGCTATGCGAGTAGTTGGGCTGGAATAACTGCGGTGGAAGGAGGGGGGGCGCTGTGCCGCATTAACAGGCAAAACCTCAGCAAGCATGCGCTCGCGGTTACACGTGGACAGGCAATTTTCACAGGTGCAAAGTTTAGTCCAGCCTTCCCCTCCTGCACCTCTTTCAAGCTCGTGGTTGCTCGTACACGTATTCACACCAGTCGTCGCATTTACTGCCAAGAGGGCAACTTCCTGATACCCGACAACTGCGGATTTTCTCAGTCCTAACGACAGCTTAATCGACCCAGCTACCAACTCTAACTATCAAGTTTCAATTTTTTTTTTCTTCCATATCCTTCAAACTCATTATATGAAGTTTGCTCCTTGTAGTGATTGAGCCAACATCTGTCCTCACAGCCTGTACCATATAGATATCTTGTTAGTTGACATAATACGTCCGTTTCAAGGGTCAATGCCTAACAAATAAATACATTATTTCTGCGGCAGCTTTACGAAATGGAATACGTTAAAATTATCGATATGGTCAGTAAACAATCGTACGGTGAAACGAGCGACTTTTATTCTAGTATAGCCGAAGGTTCCAAACTACACCTGTAGCTATAGTCTCCCTCTCTCTCTCTCGGCACTCATCACATGCGTTTCCGTTCAACTCGTTTTTCTCCTTCTCCACACACGTTTAAGTCAATTACGATTATTAGCCGCACGTTCGTTCGTTCTCTTCTCGAACTCTTCTTACGGATTAGCTACAAGAGTGAGTGTAGACCAGTTGTTTTCGCCACTTTTTCGCCTTTACCTACCAGCCGCCCCAAAGACCCTGGCTACATCGCGTACAAGCATATACAGTAGTCTTATGCCATTCTTTATGAAACTTCCAGTATCTTTAAATATACACTTGCTCATCGTTTATAAACACGAGTCTCTATATACGTTTCTGCATAAGTCGCTTGTAAAAATAGTAGCAGAAAAATAGGCAAACAATCGTAAATATATAAAGACGATCATTCGCGGTTCTATAAAGTTGCTTTGATTTTTCCGAAATACAAATATAAAAGTGCTCGAGACAAAAGTCCAGCAGCGCATATAATCGCGGCTATTAAAGCTACAAAGCAATACGCGAGCCGCAAGTGTATGCAGGGGGCAAGCATGCCTCGGTCTAACGATTTTACAATGTATATAAAAGCGGTGTGTACAACGCGCAGACCGAGTCTATAACCGGGTAATTGCTCATACAAACTCGTGGAGGGAGAAAGAGGGGGGGGGTTAAAAAAAGCCCGGCTGGCTTATCGATCACGCGCTCGCGTTGCGAGACTTGCTTTCTTCCCAGCGTAAGCCCGCAGGTCGTGTCGAGGTTGATATAAAAAGTAAACGCTGGCCCTGTGGCTCTTGTTTCGCTTTCTAATTTTCAAAAAAGTTTATCGAAGAATGTTGGACGAGAGTGTAAGGGTGTTCTTTTTCAGATAGGGGTGCAAGGTGTGCTCGCGAAAAGCGACATCGACGCTGAAAAACAACGACATCGATATGGGCGTTTACGGATAATTAATGTAGCTCTTACATATGCGCGTGCCAGCAGACGACGACGGGCGGGTGAAAACGTGATTCATATACATGGATGGAGGACTGGATTTAATTAATTTGGCTATTATGTTTTTAGTGTCGGTATTCGATGAGATGTATCTATATATGTATGCACACACATTATTCGTTCTCGTTACTTAAAAATAAAGACACAGAGAAAGTAGAGGAGAAATAAAAAAGGCTATCAGTGGGACTCTCGTCGTTCGTTTAGGAGGTAAACTGTTATTATTATTTAAACGCAAGTTTTTGATCTATTGTTGCAAGCTCGCGCGCGCACACACGCACGCACACGTGTGTGTGTGTGTGCGCGCATAGAGACAGGGAGAAAGAGAGAGAGAGAGAGAGAGAGAGAGAGAGAGAGAGGGTAGCAGAGCCGCGCGAGGAAAAAAATCTAAAGGCAATAAAGGGGGCCCAAGCTGCGATTATATATTGGGCAGTTCTCTTTCTCCCGGGCTATCTATACATACAGCGGCGCAGGCCAAAGAAAACGCTCAACGAATCGCAGGTCGTGCCCACACCTACGCCGCACGTACATGCACGCGCACACCTGGACCCCCACCTCCCTCTCTCTCCCTCTCTCTCTCTCTCTCTCTCTCTCTCTCTCTCTCTCTCTCTCTATCTTTTTCTCTCCACCCACGACTGAGTCCTATCCACTTTACTTTTCTTTCATTCTTTCGGCATTTCGCTTCGCGTCAGTAGAGAGTTAGAGTGAGGGGGTGGGCTTAGTTGGTCAGTGGCGCCTCTCATTTCTGGGATATAAATTAATTAGATTTGTGAGCGCGGGGGTGTGTCGGGCCCGTTTCTTCCCTCGGTCCGGCACGCACGCACACACGTACAGACAGCCATATATCTTTGAGAAGCGCCGAGGAGGCAGCCGCTTTGAGGATCCTTGCATCTTGACGCGCGACCGGCGCCGCTGCCGCAGCTCTCCACCTCCCTCTCTCGCGTTAGTGCGGGACTTCTCCTCTGGCATCGGTCGCCGCCTCCTCCTGCTTGTATTCCTTTGTGCTTTATTTTCACGGGTTTTGCTTGCCGCCGCGCCCCGCCCCAAAGCCCAGAAAATTAGAGCGCCGGCACACCGCGACTTTCTTTCACGCGAGATGCTTCATATAATGTTGTCCGGCTGCAGTCGCCAAGTGAGTCATGTGCCGTATAGAGACTGTGCACGCGCGCGCGTGTGTGTGGCCTGCTGCTTCTCCTTCACTCGCCACGCGTTTTTGCCAGATGGGACTTTGATCCCATCGAGTCTTTATTTTTATGGATGGATCTTTCATTTTACAAGATTGAATGTCGACGAGGATAATGATGGCTTTAATACTCTTCTGCACCTATGGTAGGTCGAAGTTCACCAATGTGCATATATATATATATATATATATATATATATATATATATATATATATATATATTTCTAATAAATTGATATGATTCATATTTTCTCCCGATAATACTAATTTTTACAACTTAATAGACAAGATGAACCTATAAAAATTCGAAAAAAAGCGACTTTCAAGTCGGAATCCTTCAGTTATTTAATTTAAACAATTAATAACATCCTGAAATAGGATAGTCTTCGCTGCAACAATTCTATGAGGGTTTTTCTTCGCTTGCAACGTCGGTATATATATTTGAGCAATTGTTAGAAATCTATTGGAAATGATCGTAATTAAGCAGTACCCCACGCACTCCATTATTTCTGCCTTTGGCAGACGTTTTTCGCCCTCGACCAACATCAAAACTCATCATTTATAATGCTTCGAAAAATCTATTTCAAAGGCAAAAAAGCATTACGAGTTGCAGTTGTGTCGCATTAATTTTCATTTAATAGTACTGTCGCACCGCCTCTTTCACTCAAAACTCACCGCAACTCCTCCCCTGTTCGTTCGTCGGAACGATAGAGAGAAAAGCAGTCAGGAGCAGACGCGTGTGCCAGGGAACCAAGCTCTCTTGCACCTGTCCTGCTCCCAAGTCTGCACACGCTCGACCCCTCTGTCTGTCTGTCTGTCTCTCTCTGTCTGTCTGTCTCTCTCTCTCTCTCTCTCTCTCTCTCTACCTCTCTACCTCTCTTTCTCTTTGAGCTGTTATCGCGAAAAAGACGAAAAGGGGGAAAGGACCGAGAAGCACGTGAGATAGAGGGCGGTTAGGGCGGGTTTGGCTGGAAGGGGGGAGGAGATGGTTGATCGTTGTCCAGCCAGCGGGCGTAAATGGACGCGGTAAAGTTCAGCGCCCATGCTTGGACTGACTTGCGTTTATCGAGTTCTCGAGACGCACTCCTTCTCTTCTTCTTCCTCTTCCCCTCACTCCGGACTTATAATGATTTCATAACAGCGGCCAAGCCTGCTGCTGCCCCCTCTCCGCAACCGGCGTTCAACTCGCTCGGCATATCTCGAGGGCCAGGGCCGGTAAAAGGGGGGACAAAAGCGCTATTAAATTTTTGGTAGAAGCACGCGAGTAGTAGAGTACAAGGCTTTAGTTCGTTCGCGACCTCTCTCTCTCTCTCTCTCTCTCTCTCTCTCTCTCATGTTTTGGCCTTCCATAGATCATAATTGAAATGTGATGATCAATTAATGGATATATTTCTTTGGTTAAACGCGCAAATTATTTTTTTCTGCGGTATTTGTGTGTTACAAATAAAGTTATTGTTCGGTTAAGCGACAAAATTACCGGGAAAACAACGGTTTGTTTTTGTTTTGGTAAAAAATTTGTAAATAGCGCTTTAAGGAAGCGCCGTGTGGAAATTTCTGTATAACAGATTCATTTGTTTATTGCATTATAGAAATTTGTCACTTAAATGTTTTGATACTGCAAAATATTTTGCTATAGCGTTCTATTCCTTAGAAGTGATGAAAAACAAAATTATACGAATATAAAAGTCGTGAAAGAAATTAAGCAAAAACGAACATAAGATAAGGAAAGAAGGAGAGTCAGGAGAGAAAGTATATGGTTAAGACTTACGTTTATGGAGCTAAGGGGTGCCGTGGGGCTAACACCCCGGCGGCCCCCACCGCCGCCGACCTCCGCCTCCAGGTTGACGGCGTAGTACACGACGAAGCCGTATATATATATATAGATCTGTGTATGGATATATCAATGTACGTATATCTCTTATTCTCTCTCTTCCGTCCTTTCTCCTCCTGCACGCCTTCTTCTTTTTCTTTATCCCTTGCTTTCTAGAGCCTCCCCTCGGCTCTGGCGTGCAACACACACACGTGCACCCAACGAGGTCGTCCTACACGACCGGACGCGCTCTTACGCATCGAGCAAGCTCCAACTTTAGTTGGACCTGTAGCACTGAATATTCCTCGAACTATTACCACACCGCTAAAAGCGAACGAACGAACGAGCGATAATCCTCGGGAGAATGGCCCGACGACAGCTGCACACGCTTATAGTGTTTCACACGTACTCGCGAGAGGTAACGGTCGGGCACTGGGTCGGGCACACGAGGTTCCAAACAACGGCCAGTACAATGATAAGACCTTCTCGATCCTACTTGGCCGGGCCATTGCTAAATTGGCCCCCGCAAGATTTCTCGCCCAACGATGCCTGCTTGTGTATATGTGTTCGTGTTCACGTGCGTGTGCGCGCTTGTGTGTGTGTGTGCGTGTGTGTGTATGTATGTACGTATGTATGTACGTATGAATGTATACGTGCGTATACGTGAGCAGGTGAGTATGTGCACGTATAGAGTAAACGTGTTGAAGAACGCGTAAAAGCCCGGTAGCTGCCCGGTCTTGGGCTGCTATAGAGTAGCGGTGGCGGCGTCGTCGGCAGCGAGTGTAATAGAGGCGCGGTGAATGGAGAGTGTGCGCGCGCGGCGGCACCGTGCCCTCGACTCCCGCGGCTTTTCGCGCGCCGCTATCTCTATGGCGCTCGCGCACACGCCGCATGCTGCTGCAGCAGCCGCGGACGGGGAGTAGGCCGGGAGAGAACGGACTCGAGTGAGTGAGTGAGCGAGAGAGAGAGAGAGAGAGAAAGAGAGCGCGGCAGAAAAAGTGAAGAAGGAGAGGCAAGCCGCGCGACGAGACTGAGCGGTGGGAGGAAGGGAGGAGGAGAGAGAACCGGCCAAGTGGCGGCGGCGCCGGTGCAGTGGACGACGTGACGCGGACGACACGCAAGCCGCGGGCCGGGCTCTCAATGCCACTCTCTCTCTCTCTCTCTCTCTCTCTCTCTCTCTCACTCACGCACGGACGAGGTTCTCGCTACCGTGGTCAATCTGGCTACCAAGCCGAAGATGAGCCCCAACAACTGATCGGTTGTCCAACTTTACTCTAAAAGAGGCAACACGCTGCTACCGGGTCAGTGAATACGTATCTCGATAGCTGCCTGTTGGACGTAGGTAACGCACGTTCCTTTCCTCTTTGCTTTTATCTTCGCGCCTACGGCTACTTATACTTGACTCGTCTTTGTCAGCGAACATGAATATACCGCTAACAAAATAAAGTTGTGAAATAGGTTCGTTTTGCCCTAATGAACTAAGGCGGTTGCCAAAAATAGAAAAAAGAGGGGCAGAAGGTAAGGATGAGAGCTCTGCTATTCTTTTCATCGTTATCGTTATCGTTATCATCTGGTCAGACTCATCTCCCCAATAGTTCCAATATCTACACGCTTGCTCGCGACCCGTTCCACTTCTCCTCCCCTCCACTGCTTCTCTCTCTTTTTATTTTCTTCTTTCTACACCTTTCGCAGTTTTCATATATATAGCGAAATCACCGAAGAAACACATAGCCGGAGCACAGCTCGACTCTCCGCATCTAAGTCTTTCTTTCATTCTCTCTCTCTCTCTCTCTCTCTCACTCACTCACTCACTCACTCTTTCTCTCGCTATACGTATTCCGAAAGAGCAGTTCCAGCTCTGACGCTACATATCCCTGTCGCACTCGCGCGCCTGACTCGCGCCAGCCATGAATCTTGGCTGCGGCCGGGGCAACGGCGCCCGCCCACTTAATAGGCCCGCCCTCCCCCTGCCCTCGCGGCGTAGGCGCACGCACAGTTGTATATATGACTGAGCGGAACCAACGACGCTATAGCCCCCCTTCTCTTTCTCTCTCGTTCTCTTCTTCGTGCCAGCATGAACGTAGTTCGGTCTGGACTATGCTGCCAGTGTCGACATCTAACTGTCACTCCTCCAAGCTCCTCCAAAGTGTTGAATAATATTTCATTTACTTTTTTTAAAACTTTTTTTAACCAAATCTCAAATTATTTTTTAATTTAGATTTTATTTACATATCGTTTTGTGAAATTTATCGAATTTGCTTTCTTATAATTTGCAGAGGCATTGGTAAAGAAATAATTATTACTAAATAGAAACTTAAATAATTTTTTTATTTTTTTATTAACAATAATATCACAAATCCTCTGGAAGCCATTTTCTTATTTACAAACTCTGTTGATGCATCAATTATGTCACACCAACGACAAAGTGGAAAAAATATGTACAAAATTATTTACAATGCGCCAGGAATATCTAAAAAAGCTTATTATCTATATAAAATTAGTTTCACCGTATGATCAACAAATATAACTAATATTTACAAAATCATTTATCGCGTTTTCAGTGCAATTTTATAGACGCTCTGTAGCAAAGATTAATTGTACTGTCGATCAATAATTTAAACTCGAAACAGTTGCAAATGAAATAATTAATTTATCTTTAGTAGTTCCTATTTGCGTTATTTACAACCTGTTCTTCTCCTTACTTCAGTCACTCATAAAAGTATATGTATAGATATATATTTTCAAAATTATTCATTAGTCGCTCAAAATTGGTACACCATCGAATGGTAGCCTTTTGTAATCTTTTCAGATGAACCTCAGTAATGATAAAAGTTGTTGGGATGCGTAACACAAGTGAATTGCAACTGCATAACAGGCTGTTGAGCGTAATGCTCGTGTTGAGGAGTATGTTGAACGGTCAGGATTGGTTGTCGGCCCTGCTGATACTGCTGTTGCGATAACTGTTGGGTCAATTGCGGTTGCTGCAAAGACGTTGTGAACGCCCTAGGCTGAGTCTCAATCGCCGTAGGCGCGACACTCTGGGTTATTTCCTCTGGAGCCGGGCTCTCGGCAGTAGTAGCAGTAGCAGCAGCAGCAGCAGCAGCAGCAGGAGTCTCATCAGGGTGAGCAGTCTCCTTCTTCGGCTTCCTGCGCTTCTGGTTCTCGTGAGTCTTGCGGTGCTTCTGCAGGTGATCGCTGCGGGTGAAGCCCTTGCCGCAGAGCTGGCAGACGTGGGTCTTGCGCTGCAGGTGGATGCGCATGTGCCGATTGAGCTCGTCGCTCCTGCTGAATCGTCTGCGACAGGCGTCCCAGGTGCAGGGGTACGGCCGCACGCCCATGTGCGTGCGTATGTGGGCCTTGAGATGGGAGGTCTTGTGGTAGCTCTTCTCGCAGCCGGCGATGCTGCAGACGTGCACGCGCTGGCCCTTCTCGTTCTTCACTTCTCGGCCCGTCGCGCAGTACGGACAGCCGCAGCGGGCCACTCGGCGACGCTCCGGACGGGGCAGCTCGACCAGCCACTTTGGAGCCGATGCCACCCCCGAGGCCGGCGGACACTCCAACGGCCACTCGCCAGACCAGGCTGCCTGCAGCTGCCCGGCAAGGCTGCTGCTGCTGCTTGCGTGCTGACTCGCTCCCGCTGCTGGAGGTGGCGATGGCGTCTGCACCGGCGAGTGCGGCTGCTGCTGCTGCTGCTGCGCCGGGGATAACCCGTACACCGAATCGCTGCTCCGTGGACTGCAGCTGCTGTACGAAGATGCGCTCTGAGCCGACGACGCGTAGCTGTAAGTTGGGGACGCCGCAAGCCCGTAGCCCGACTGCTGGCTCATGTGGTAGTGATGATGATAGCCGGGGTTCATCAAATGATTGCTGCTCAGGTAGTTGACGTTGCTCGTCAAGCTATACTCCGCGGGGCTGTACGGGTAGTGCATTGGCCCGGCTGAGATGTCCGCTACGCTGGGCACCAGCTGAGGGTACATCTGTCGACATTAATGTTTCATGAGTAATCACTTTCATTGCCAGTTTACTATACAAGGTAATTCTTATTTTATATGTGCCTGCGCGTGAGTCTCTGTGTCTTTTTAACGTTTCCACATTAAATTTTACAAAAAAGAAAAAAAAATATAAATAAGTAAGAAAAAGAAAGAAAAATAAATAACTTATCGTTAACATTGCTGTGCTCGAATACTTTTATTATTCTGATATTTCATATTCAATAAGTGTAAAAATAAGTTGAAATACAAACCTGTTGTTGGACGTTGATAGCTTGCTGGTCCATTGGAGTAAATGCACTGCACATCGTGCTGGTAGAAGCACTTAATTTGTAATGTATAGATTTAAAACTTCCAAAATCAGTAGTCTTACAATGGTCACCAACTAGCAGCACTTCACAACAAGCTACGATTGATCCTTGCAAGCATTACGAACGAACGAGAGTAAAGGATATGAGTTAACTGTTGGATTTTTCGTCCCGTCTAGTCGTTCCAAATCTTACAACTCCTCTTTGCTGACTAAGCGAAGAGAAAGAGCAGTGCTTGGACTAGTGGTCAACGGCTAACTGATGCTCTGGTGTCGAAGCTCCAAGCGCATTTCCTTCGGAAGGTCAAAGAATAGAAAAAAAGGAAAAGAGCGGGGGTAGCCGGTGGAAAAATAAGAGGTGGGGCCAAATTTACGAATAGTGCAGGGTCAGAGGCTGAAGCCTACTGGTGGGGGAACGACATAGACGAGGGAAACGCTAAGAGTAAGAGAGAGAGAGAGAGAGAGAGAGAGAGAGTGTGTGTGTGAGAGAGAGAGAGGGGGTGCAGGTAGACTTTGAAAAAATCCGAATCTCTCTTGGACATATTCACAGCATCTTCAGCTATTTCTCTTTTTCTCTCTCCCACTCTAAAGGCATCTGCGGCTTCTTGTACCGAGAATTCAAGGCTGCGCTTTCAAATGCTGATGAAAAAATGTATTACAAACGCTTCAATGTGTACCTGATTTTCTTCTTATTTTTATTATTCTCCTTTTTTAAAAACATAATTTGCGATAATGTTGCTATGAAAAATAATCGTGACGTTGTATACAAGTATTAATTTAGTCTCAAACTCCCGAAGATAATAAAAGTTTTCTCAAGTTTGTATATATTCCGTGTCAACAATAAACATTTGTTTCAATAAAGTTTACGATGTTAGTGACTACGTGTACCAAATGTGTAGACAACATTGTGAGCCGTATACTTGGCTTGTATGATGGTTTACAAACATCAGAATAATTTGTGTAGCACGTCAATGCACCGGTACAAGTTAATTTTTAACAAATTTGAATTTGCGATCGTTAAATCAACATCGTAATTAATCCCCAGACATGGCTACGACGAAGAAAGGATTGAGTGCCACAAGTGTTGTTAGAATCTGATTTTTTAAATGTATGCAGGAGAAGCTTGTATGGTGAAGACGTACACAATGAGAGTTCACAATGAGTTGTTCAGGTATACGCCCGAGACGCTAAGACAATTGCGCACATGTGGTCAAAAATAATACTATTTCAAGAACAATAGTTGAAAAGATTTTTTTCATGTAGTAAATATTGAATTAACTTTCATAAAAATACAAGTTACTTTGAATTCAATAAATTAAACGTTGTTATAAAAAACTTTCAGCTGTCCAGATGCATAATATTCTAATGAAATAACAAACGTTTTGCAATAACATTTGGCACGCAGTCTAGCCCCTCTGCGTTTCTTTCTTCCTCCCGCTCCCCAACGTACACCCTTTCGAGCTTATCGATTGCCAGTTTTCCAGTCGCGGACGTGTCTGAAACGTGAACCTGTCGCTTCGACCGGAGCCACAGGAGGGCTTGTCTTTGCCTTCTCCCACCGATCGCGCTAATTCCCGTAATGACGCGTATCCCGTCGTCGGCTGCTCTTCTTCTTTTTGCTTCTCCAAGACACCTATTCTCCCTGGTATACAATGGCGCGAGGCCGCATATATGCGAGAGGAAGAAGAGAGAGAGAGAGAGAGAGAGAAAAGAGCGGTAGCTTCGAAGTTGCTGTGTCGTCACCTCCCGGCGCGTCAATGATCGTCCTCGTGCGCGTCCAAAGGCCCGCGGCTGCTTTGTCCTGGGCCGACTTTTCGCTTTCGCCCCTGGACTTTGCATTGTGTAAAGCGCCGCACGAGTCTCCTCCCTTCCTCGCCTCAGCCCATCTCTCTCTCTCTCTCTCTCTCTCTGTTTCTTTAGTTCTTCTTAGCTGACTTTTGTAACATAAGCTCTTCGCGCGAGCGCGACAAATTTACGGGCCTGGGAAAGCGATTTGTGCTATCGACCTTTACCTTCACTTTCGCAGCGTCTCTTCCTCTTCTTCTACTACTTCCTCTTTCTTTTTCTTCCAAACTTTTCCTAAGCATTATTTTTTTTGTATTTTGACGACTTGGCGCTGCTTGCCTATATGCAGTGTTGCACACTTTTTGACCAATTTCGTGAATTCTAGTTACTATAAGGCTATTCTGCTTTCCTTTGAAAAATGGCTTTTCACTCGACGACTATTTAACTGAACAGTAGCTGTTAATTTGACGCTTGAGAAAGTCGCAAAATAAAAGGATTAAAAAGAATTACTGTAATTTCTTCTACATTTCTCGAATTCGATTTCTTCAGTCGAATAATTTCCGAGAAAACAAAAAACAAAAAGGAAAAAAAAGACAAGGAATAAGACAATATTTTGAAATTGACAGCTCGGTTACCCGTGCTCATACCTAGATTAGTTCGCATGAGTAGTGACATTGACCCTTTTTCCAAGATTTCTCTCTAATCTCAGTGAAGACAGAAGCACGTGTGAGCCGGTCATCGTACAATCTTTCCACTCCTGCCCACATAGCTGCTGCTGGTCAGGCCGGTGATTCCGATAAGACCGAACGCGAGCGAGTCCGGAAGTGCAGCGTATGCGATGCCTGCGCTCGCTTATCTGGCGCACAGAAGCGCTGCCGCTGTCCGTCGTTAACGAGCGATCGCGATAACTCTCGTTCCCAGAGGCGCGCTTCTTCGCGGACTTATCTCTACGCTCTCCCGTATCTCCTTCTGCCGCTTTCCCCAACTATTCTCTTCGGTTAAATTGATTGTGGCAGGAAAATAGGCGCGTGCGTGCACAGCAGGTCAGCATTGGCTTCTACCCAAACTATCGAGCTGCGTCGCCCGATGTCCGTCCTGGGGGATGTCGGCGTGCCTCGCGACTATAACGTCTTGTTAAATCGAGAAAACCGCAGCAGCAGAATGGGAAAGAGGTAGGCGGAGACGGAGGAACGGGTAGAGAACCGAGCGAATCATCGATCATCGGATATCGCGTTCTACCCCCACCCCCCTTTCACCGTCAACTATCGTCTTTCTCCCTCTCACTCATTTACACTAGTGACCGAGAAGTAGGATCGCAGCTGCTAGGAGGCTCTTTCTCCCTCTCATCCCCACGCCTTTTTGTTTGGCCGATTTACCAAGGCGCAAGCGACTGTCCTCTGCCGTAAGGCCCTTTCTTTTCCGCTAAAGGAATAACAAGGAGGTAAAAGGCTGGTGGGGAGAAATGCTGACTCTCTGGGTATAGAATGTTTCCCGGGAATTACTGATCTTAAACATTTTCGCTTGTAAATCCCCGTTTGAATATCGAGAGAGAGAGAGAGAGAGAGAGAGAGAGAGAGACAGAGGAGGGCGAAGAGGAAGCAAGGGGTGAGGGAGAGAACTTGAACCTGCTTTGCAGATTACGCGACACTTTCCGATGACTATTGTTCGGACTAATAAGCTGCTTAGAGAAGCTCTCTGAGCCGCCGGTAAATTAGTCAGCCGGTAAACACTACTCTACCCGAATGACGACCCAACCTGCCGGAGGCATTACGAAAGGACATACGCTCCATCCGCAACGTCTTCCAAAATCCACAACGCACATTTGGCCGCGTTTGGTAACCAGATTTTCTGGATTCTCGCTATTAATTGCCGCCTTCTTCTTTGAATAAAATGAGCGGTTGTTATTTTCGGGATTTAAATGGTCATGGCGAAAGTTTTTGAGCTGTTCTTTACACGCGGTCACACTCAATCGATAAACATCGACGATACAAACGTAAAAGTATCGATTTACAAATCGCAAGAAAAAAGGCAAACATCTTGATATCAACGCTCATGCGGTGGTACGTACGTGAATTTCATTAAATCCCTTAGCCCCATGAAAACTCTCTCACTTACAAGCCAAGTAATCACGTAACTCGATGGCGCGCTTATCTCGCCTTGAAATCTCGGCAAAAGAGGGAGGAGCATAAAAAAGTAAAGCAGAAGCGCTGTAGAAAAAGCCTCGGCGAACATTAAAGAAAAGAGAATAACGAAACGAAGAATTCGGACCCGATAATTAGCGTGAAAAGTCGAACAGGCGTCTCGAGAGCTGCTTACATGCGTTAGGGCGACGAAAAGTGCTCAGCAGAGAGAGAGAGAGAGAGAGAGAGAGAGAGAGAGAGAGAGAGGGAGAGAGAGAGAGAGAGAGAGAGAGAGAGAGAGACCACAGAGGTAGCTGGCAGAAGGGCGCAAAAAGTCGCTCCTGCATATACCCGTAAAAAGCCAAGTCCACGCGCGCGACGAGAGATACCTTACGATACAAAGGCTTGTAGAGAACTCCTGGAACTCTTGAGGGCACCAAGCGGGGCCGCCTAATATTTATGACTTCTTTTTCGAGAAAACTCGCACTCCCGTACAAGCTTTATCTTATCGATAGATCGGTAATCTGATCGCTGAGGGAAGAGACGCACGCACGCGCGCGCGCGAGAGAGAGAGAGAGAGAGAGACAACAGGAATATATTGTTCTGCGGTTCGGTCGCCCCGGGACTGGTATCTAGGGGTGTCGGAGGGGTGAAGGAGAAACAAATGACTATAGGCTCTCAGCTGGTGGCCGCGAGATCGAGACTCGATTTTATCCGACTCGACCCTGCGACTACGCATCCTTGCTCGCCTATGCGTGTCCTAGACGCGCTGTCTCCGAGGCTCTTGGAACGGGCGCTTCTCGCTACAGAGAAGCCCGCTCGCTTTTGCAAGACTCGCTTTCTTAGGATCTGCCCTTCTCTCCACGATCTTTCCCCCCCCCCTCTCTCTCTCTCTCTTCCTTGCCTCTCTGCTCGCTTCTGGATTTTCGTTATGAATAGAGGACGACGGTTGACGCTCTACACGTGCCTCGATGATCCATCTTAGCTTTTGGCATTTTCGCGAATATATATGTGTTCGATTGTATGAAAACATGTGTATACACAGACACTTTTCCAGACCTTCTTCACCTTCGTAGAGACGTTTTTGACGTATCGGCATTTCGGATGAATTTTCTCCAAGATCCGTCACCGCATTAGTAGTCCCCGCTCTTGCATGTATCATATTGGTTTGTTATTTTAACTCACTGGAAAATATAATATACATCTTTTTTCCCAAACTCATCTGTAACGGTAAGAAACACAAGTGAAGCGAGGTACCCAATAAGTTTCGAATTCTTTAAAAAAAAAAAAAAAAAAAAAAAAGATAAAAAGAGACGGGCATACTCGTAAAAAAGCCGCAGAGAAAAAACATAGCTGCTGGATACCGTAGCATCCCAATAAATTCACATATAGCCACAGGTATGTATACATAATACACATGAGTGTGTGTGTGTGTGTGTGTACAAATCCACAGGTAGTTCCATTGTCATCCGCACCTGAGCGATTGGTCGCGTATACCTTTCTCTCAGATCCTATAGGAAGAAAAAAGTCTTTCTCCCCCTTGTCTCCTTCGCTTCTTGGTCTCGGGTGTTCGGGGAAACTCAATCTGTCGCTCAGGTGCAAAATCACCGATCTCGAGAGCGGCATCCCGCTCACGTATACGTATCTTTCAGCGCGCGCTCGCGCATCTTTCGCTAATCCGCTCAATGACGCTTGAAAAACCTCGAGGGAGCGCATGCTCCATTCCTTGCGCGACACGCTTCATTTACGGGGGAGAACTTGTTGCTCGCCCGGCCTGCCTTGCCTTCTCGCCAGCGTGTATATATATATATATATATATATATATATATATATATATATATATATATACACACACACACACACCTGTCGTAGCAATATATCGACACAAGTAAGCTAGTCGAGGCCCATATGCCGCGATATATTGGAATTCTCTCTCATAAATAACGCTGGATTTTGATGTTTCCAGGAAATTCAAGAAAGACTGAGATCAAGGGATCTTTGGGATTTTGTGAGATTAATAGGCGCGTGAAGAGATTGTTTACCGCCGCGTCCTTATACATTGCTGAAGACAAGTTTTTGCGATTTACGAGTTGCAGATTAAAGCTCGGTGTTTGTTATTGACTACCGAGCCATTGCTAAAATGTACCTAATTTCAGGACAACAATGGCATCATATGGAAAAAAACAGTTGTCATTAATTTTTATCGATTGGGAAGAGAATTTTTTTTAAGTACAGCTTGCGTAACAATAACATTGTTAAACAATAAAAATAAAACGTTTTAATGGCTTACAGAGATGTCGTCACCATTATTTTCTTTCAATCCTTTAGATTGATATTAACGATAAATGTGTCGATTTTGAACATGCAAGATTGATCTAAGCAATAACATATACACTATTAATCATTCAAAACAAAGCGCAGTGCAAATGCCGCAGAGAAAAGAAAGCTGACAAAAAAATGTGGCACCAATTGATGTCACATTGCGTTCTTTCGATGAAAATCATAACCAGCCGAGCATTCGTCACTGACCGTATATTGCATCGAGAACCGCGAGGAATGACCGACAAATATTGATTGTTTGTTTGTGGTATTTCTTGCTTGGAAAAATCTGTGTGCCGACGAATGCTCCGTGTCTTGAATCTGATTTTGCAAGATCACCGTCTAATGGTATTTTTAGTGTCGCTTCAAATTCTTCTACGACAATTCAGAAGTCCTGAGCCGTTGAATTATTTTGGTAATACTTTCCGCAGATTTTTAACGTTTACATTTTTAGTCGGTGTATTACATAAAAACGGAATAGCTCGATGATTGATGCTTTAAAAATTGTGTGTCAGCCATTAAGATTATTCAAATAGAACCTTTTTTTTTAAATTTTGTTATCGTTTCGTTGCACATGTTATTTGTGTGATAAATTTAAATTTAAATATTCGTACAATTGTCAAATTCATTTTGTTATCAGCTCCTAAAAAACTTAATAGTTCAACTTAAAACCAAAGGATTATTTCAGTTTTTATGGACTATTTGAATATCAACAATTAAATTTAATGCATCCCACAAAATCAGGTCGTACAGAAATCTCGTAAAGTCACTTGTCCCTAGTATTTCTTCAGTCATGCACACTCTATGTGTAATATCTCCCTTAAACACGGTTATTTTTTTCCAGCTATTGTACTTTCGTCAACGGCAAGCATGAAAGCAAGAGAAAAGTCAGACGAGCAGTGTCTATCGCTTTTACCTTGCCGTGCGCCGCCGATCGCCTCTACATCCCTTTTCCCTCCTATATATAATTCGTTGCGAGTCTGTCGCATCGGCTCTGGCAAAACTGTTGAGTCGAACAAAACTGTCGGTGGCTGGCGTTTATGAAAGACACGAGAAAGAAGCATCGAAAGAACGAGGTCCGCTTAGACGGTGTTAGCCGCTCTCCACTGGCCGAGCTCTCTGAGAAAGAAAACGTCGCCTGTTTTCCAAAACAATTTGGTCGCACAATGAGGAGGTAAAAGCTGGCCCCTGACCCAACTTTCAGCTTCCGTCCGCTACTGACGCACGCTCGCGCTTCCTCTGATCTCTAGGGCCGCTCGCGAATAATGAGCCCACGCAGGTTTCGATTCTCGTGAGAACGTCTAAGAAAAATCAAAGGGCGCCGCCGCGCAGTCTGGCCGGTCATTGTACGCCCTGTCGGCAGGCGCTTCATTACGCAACCTGACTTTTGTGTCATCTCGGCTTTGTGGGGGATATAGGTCTGGGGCTAAGACGGTCGACGGGGGAGATGACAAGGAAGCTGCCGCTTGTCCGCTCCCGCGGAAGTATCTTGCAATGCTTCAGCGAGGGTAGGATGATGCTACTGCACTGGACATACGCAGCCTACGTATATAAATAGACGCACAATTTGGACATATGCTTTGGCGGTAGAAAATTTATACTCTATTATGGTCGGTTTAGGCCTTTTCTTTCCAAAGGTGAGCCGAGATGCGACTTTCGGAACGTCAAGCGCGTTTCTCGGCAACTTTCGACTGTATGTTTAAACGAGCGGTTTAGCCTAAGAAATTTTTCCATTTGTCGGCTGAATTGTGTTTTACGATCGCCATATAAAATATACCATGCAGTCGAGCTTATTTGTTTATTTATCGACAGCTTTGTTATTGATTTCTATCAAGTAATGCTTTTTATTTTGTATTTTTGATAAATTATATTCGTTACATAAATGTCTAAGCTGTATGGATGCTTGGGGATATATATCTACATATGTATGTATCTAAGAGACCATTTGAAGATTATTAAAGTAAAGTTCTTTGATAAATAAGTGTAACTTTGAGGAAATATATGAATATTTGAGGATTTTTTTCTTTAGCACATTATGCTGTACCTTTCTACATCCTCGACTTCTTACGACGAGCCTCATCAGTCGATACTAATAAGTATCGACTGATGAGGCTCGTCGTAATTTATGGCTACTTATATATCTATTGTTTACTCGTGCTTATTAGCCGGGAGAACCTTTTCTTGTCACGTTTCACTGCGTATCCTCGAGCATTTTCACATTGAGTGAAACTTATTTTTCATTGTTAAGGGGGTTCCAGCGAGCAGTAATACCAACCTTGAAATATCCATCCTAGCCTATATATCTATGTATACCGAAAATGTTAAATGGTTGGTATTATTGCTTATACAGTTGAATACGTGATGCTTGCTAATTATACGATTTATACGAAATATCTCGATTTTTTCCACGGTTACAGGTATGTTGCGAGGTATCATCTGAAAGCTGACAGTTTTTCTATAAAACAGTCGTAGTCTTCATATGTAACTCTTAAATTACGGTTAGAAAATAACGATGTTATGAAGTCGCTTCATAAGAGGTTGTGTATAAGTTACACACTTTAAGAGCAAATATCTCGAAATTTTCCACGGCTTGGAGGGTAAAGGAGGATACCGTTGGAATCAGCGGGTTTTTATTTATTAGAAAATCCTCCTAACTCCTCACGCTGGAGCCCCCTTAATGTAATCATCGATACACGTAGCATATAAGGCTAAATATGCTTTATGCCAAAACGCTAACTTTGAATAAACAATCTTGTAGATTCGTTTAAATCAGTTGCAACCTTGTCTGTTGTGCAAACATTTATCAACTTGATTCAATACTATAAACCCCCATTGAGTTCGTGACCACAAAAAATCATCAATACAATTGAATCAAACGCTATTATTATTATTATTATTGTTATTATTATTATTTATTATTATTTTTATTATTATTATTATTATTTATTATTATTTTTATTATTATTATTATTTATTATTATTTTTATTATTATTATTATTATTATTATTATTATTATTATTATTATTATTATTATTATTATTCTTGCGACGACAAGGTCGTCAAGCGGATTACAAGAGCTTAAAAAGTTAAGCCGCTAGATTTGCAAGTGCCTTCGTAGCGAGGTAAGGGTTCCGAGTCATCGGTCAAAGGAGCTTGTTCTCTTAGAGCGGCTTCTTGACTTTGGTAAACGAGGCTTATAGATCCTCTGCGTTGTCAGTGTCAAAAGCTTAACGTGTGCATAAAGAACAAGGATTTTGACGGACGAAGACACGGTTAACGGAATATTCGTATTAAGTTGTTGTATTTAAAAAATGTACTTTTTGAAATTTGCCAATGTGCAATGCCCATATACACTTGTTTCAAGAACACATATCACGTGGAAGTCATGCACAATTGGGATCAAATGTCAAAAATCCGCCAGTGGGGCTATATATATCGCTGTGGTCACGTGAGTAGGAACGATCCCAATAGTCGAAAGTAGTAGTCATAGTAGATTTTCCAAAAATAACAGTCGACAATCGAAATACTTATTTCTGGTTATTAATCAGACGAAATCGGTCAACGTGTAGTTGTAAACAATAAATCACAAGCGTATAACATCTAATGACGGATTCTCGCGAGCATCTATTACACGCTGGTAATTGAGAAATTCGTGAAGAATGCCACTGTCGGTTTTGGTAAACAGGCTGAACTTTTCAAAAGAGAAGGGAAGGAGAGACGGGCCAAAAAGATAGAGAGAGAGAAAGAGAGAGAGAGAGAGGAGGGAGGGAGTAAAAATAATTTGGAAACAAATAGCCAGCGGGTAAAGAATAAAGCTTTTCTGCTTGATGCGGCTAATGAAACTCATCGGTCGAAGAAAAATAAGGCGCGTGCTGAAGCTGCGGGGGCACGTGCTGTTGTTTAAGACGTAGAAGTGGAGATAGAGAAAAGAAAAAAAAACGGCATCTGTTGAATTTTAAAAGAACGCCAGACAGAGTTAACGTGTATCTAAGCAGTTGAGAGGATGATGAATTGTGTGGGGATGCCTCTCGACTTCTTTTGCGCAGCTGCTGCTGTGATATTGAAAAGTTACTACTTTTCGAGGCTGACAATGAGATAATGCTAGCCTTGAAATGCTTACTACTGACAATTGGCTTATCAAGCAATGGTTACAATTACGCGGGTTTTGCCTCCGCTGAAATTTAATTGCAGCAAAGTGCCAAGTTTGCTTCTGTGAAATCTTGCGCTAGATTTGAATTGACATACTTTTCCGTACACCTTTTAAATCGTAATACTGTTTCATTGTATTTTACAATTTCAAATACTTTAATATGGAAGCTAATAAAACAGAATTTTAAATTTTCATACCGACGTCATATCGATGTAACAAAAATTTCTCTTAAAAATCTCTATTAAATTACATTAATCAGAAAAAAATGTAACATCGTTTTTTATATCGAGCATCGAGCTAGCGGAGAAGTTTTACAATTTCTCCGATACATCTATACATAAGAATTAAAACTAGGGACTAACAGTTCTACGTTGAGCATAAGTTCTTGCGGATCGACCGACGTTGTTCTTGGTAGGATCGTAAACGATTTTAATATTAAACTAATGACTTTGATTTCATTCTTTTTTTTTCACCGGCCGATCGATTCTGACGCTTTCTTTGTAGGCGTGTTTTTCGTTCCTTTTTTTTATTCCTTTCTCGAAGATATTTCCAACTTTAGAATTTGGACGATGAAACGTTAAATTATGCCGAGTCAGGTGCATTTATTAGAATAAACTAATAGAAATTGATAAGTTTTAACATTTTATTGAAGTAAATTAAAAAATTAATCTTAATTAATTTTGAAATTTTTCTCGTTGTTTTCTTAACATTTACATTAAAAAAAAAAAACAATCTCACGACCATGTTCTCAAAATGTTCAAAACTTAATCTCTGCTGCTAACTATCCATGCGAGTATATAAATCAAATACATGACTTTGAGATCCTAAATAAATAGTCAAAAAGGAAGAGCAAGATCAATGACGTCCGCCTCATTCGTGTGTTTAAAGGCGACGAAAAGCCAAAAAGTCAGTAGTTTACCAACAAGATTTACAAGTGAGAATAAGAAGATGAAAGAGAAGATTGGGCCCAGCGTCAAAATCCATTGCCGTTGTCTTTGACATCCGAGTGTGTACGGACCATCTCTCTCTCTCTCTCTCTCTCTCTCTCTCTCTTTCTCTCCGCGTCTCCGCGTCCACTAGTCAGGCTGATATGCGCACTCAGCGCCTACTTAGCAAGTTGGAAAGGGTAGATTTCGACAAACTGGACAAGCTGGATCGCTTGGAGA